>JALDNG010001979.1:0-45218 GCA_024349245.1 Neodontobutis hainanensis | reverse complement strand
TCTCTCTGCCTCCTCTGGTCTGTCTGTGTCGTCTGCATCCTCTGCTCTCTCTGTAACCTCTGCCTTCTCTTGTCTCTGAGCCTCCTCTGTCCCCTCTAGTCTCTCTGCCTCCACTGCTCTCTCTATTGCCTCTGCCTCCTCTGGTCTCTTTGTCTCCTCTGCCTCCTCTAGTCACTCTGTGGCCTCTGCCTCCTCTGGTCTCTCTGCCTCCTCTGCCTCCTCTGCTCTAACTGCCTCCTCTGGTCTCTCTCTGCCTCCTCTGGTCCTCTGGTCTCTATGGCCTCGGCCTCCTCTGGTCTGTCTGTGTCCTCTGCCTCCTCTGGTCTCTCTGTGGCCTCTGCCTCCTGTGGCCTCTCTGCCCCGTTGCCTACTCTGGTCTCTCTGTCTCCTCTACCTCCAATGGTCTCTCTGCCTTCTCTGCCTCCTCTGCTCTCTCTACCTCGACTGGTCTCTCTGTGACCTCTGCAATCCTCTGGTCTCTCTGTAGCCTATGCCTACCCTGGATTCTCTGTGGCCTCTGCCTCCTCTAGTCTCTCTGTGTCCTCTGCCTCCTCGGTCTCTTTGTCTCCTCTGCCTCCTCTAGTCACTCTGTAGCCTCTGCCTCCTCTGGTCTCTCTCCCTCCTCTGCCTCCTCTGCTCTAACTGCCTCCTCTGGTCTCTCTGTCTCTCTGCCTCCTCTGGTCTCTCTGTGGCCTCAGCCTCCTCTGGTCTCTCTGTGGCCTCTGCCTTCTCTGGTCTCTCTCTGGCCGCTGCCTACTCTGGTCTCTCTGAGGCATCTACCTTTTCTGGTCTCTCTGCCTCCTCTGCCTCCCCTGGTCTCTCTGTGGCCTCTGCCTCCTCTGGTCTCTCTGCCTCCTCTGCTTCCTCTCGTCTCTCTGTGGCCTCTGCCTCCTCTGGTCTCTCTGTCTCCTCTGCTTCCTCTCGTCTCTCTGTGGCCTCTGCCTCCTCTGGTCTCTCTGCCTCCTCTGCTTCCTCCCGTCTCTCTGTGGCCTCTGCCTCCTCTGGTCTCTCTGTCTCCTCTGCCTCCTCTAGTCTCTCTGTGGCCTCTGCCTCCTTTGGTCTGTCTGTGTCCTCTACTTCCTCTTGTCTCTATGTGGCCTCTGCCTCCTCTGGTCTCTCTGTCTCCTCTGCCTCCTCTGGTCTCTCTGCCTCCTCTGCCTCCTCTGATCTCTCTGTGGCCTCTGCCTCCTCTGGTATCTCTGTCTCCTCTGCCTCTTTTGCTCTCTCTGTGGCCTCTGGGTCCTCTGCTCTCTCTGTCTCCTCTATCTCCTCTGGTCTCTCTGTTGCCTCTGCCTCCTCTGGTCTCTTTGTGTCCTCTGCCTCCTCTGGTCAGTCTTTGGCCTCTGCCTTCTCTGGATCTCTCTGTGCCTCTGCTCTCTTACTGGCATCTGCCTTTTCTGGTCTCTCTGCCTACTCTGCCTCCTCTAGTCCCTCTGTGGCCACTGAATCCTCTGGACTCTCTGCCTCCTTTGGTCTTTCTGTTGCCTCTGCCTCCTCTGGCCCCTCTGCCTCCTCTACTTCCTCTCGTCTCTTTGTGGCCTCTGCCTCCTCTGGTCTCTCTGTCTCCTCTGCCTCCTCTGGTCTCTCTGCCTCCTCTGGTCTCTCTGTGGCCTCTGCCTCCTCTGGTCTGTCTGTGTCCTCTACCTCCTCTGCCTCCTCTGGTCTCTCTCTGTGTCCTCTGCCTCCTCTGGTCTGTCTGTGTCCTCTGCCTCCTCTGCCCTCTCTGTGGCCTCTTCCTCCTCTGGTCCATCTGTCTCCTCTGCATCCACTGGTCTCTTTTGGCCTCTGCCTCCACTGCTCTCTTTGTGGCCTCTGCCTGCTCTAGCCTCTCTCTGGCCTCTGCCTCTTCTAGTCTCACTGCCTTCTCTGTCTCCTCTAGTCTCTCCGTGTTCTCTATCTGCTCTGGTCTCTCTGTTGCCTCTGCCTCCTCTGGTCTCTTTGTGGCCTCTGCCTTCTCTGGTCTCTCTGTGGCCGCTGCCTCCTCTCGTCTCTCTGTGGCATCTGCCTTTTCTGATCTCTCTGCCTCCTCTGCATCCTCATATCTCTCTGCCTCCTCTGGTCTCTCTGTCTTTCTGCCTGCTCTGATCTCTCGGTGGCCTCTGCCTCCTCTGGTCTCTGCCTTATTTCCTCCTCTGGTCACTCTGTGGCCTAAGCCTCCTCTGGTCTCTCTGTGGCCTCTGCCTCCTCTGGTCTCTCTGTCTCCCCTGCCTACACTGGTCTTTCTGTAGCCTCTGCCTCCTCTCGACTCTCTGCCTCCTCTGGTCTTTCTGTGGCCTCTGCCTCTTCTGTTCTCTCTGTCTCTTCTGCCTCCTCTGGTCTCTCTGCCTCCTCTGCCTCCTCTGGTCTCTCTTTGGCCTCTGCCTCCTTTGGTCTGTCTGTGTCCTCTGCCTCCTCTGTTCTCTCTGTGGCCTCTGCCTCCTCTGGTCATTCTGTCTCTTCTGCCTCCACTGCTCTCTCTGTTGCCTCTGCCTCCACTGGTCTCTATTTGGCCTCTGCCTCCTCTGGTCTCTCTCTGGCCTCTGCCCTCCTCTAGTCTCTTTGCCTTCTCTGTCTCCTCTAGTCTCTCTGTGGCCTCCGCCTCCTCTGGTCTCTCTGTCTCCAGAGAAGGCAAAGACACTAGAGGAGGGCAGAGGCCAGAGAGAGACCACTGGAGGCAGATGCAACAGAGAGACCAGTGGAGGCAGAGGAGACAGAGTGACCAGAGGAGGCAGAGGCCACAGAGAGAACAGAGGAGGCAGAGGACACAGACAGACCAAAGGAGGCGGAGGCCAAAGAGAGACCAGAGGAGGCAGAGGAGGCAGAGAGACCAGAGGAGGCAGAAGAGACAGAGAGAACAGAAGAGGCAGAGGCAACAGAGAGACCAGAGCAGATAGAGAACACGGAGAGACTAGAGGAGACAGAGAAGGCAGTGAGACTAGAAGTGGCAGAGGCCAGAGAGACACTAGAGGAGGCAGAGGCCACAAAGAGAGCAGTGGAAGCAGAGGCCAAAAAGAGACCAGTGGATGCAGAGGAGACAGATGGACCAGAGGAGGAAGAGGCCACAGAGAGGGCAGAGGAGGTAGAGGACACAGACAGACCAGAGGAGGCAGAGGACACAGAGAGACCAGAGGAGGCAGAGGAGGTAGAGGACACAGACAGACCAGAGGAGGCAGAGGCCACAGAGAGACCAGAGGAGGCAGAGAGACCAGAGGAGGCAGAGGAGACAGAGAGACCAGAGGAGGCAGAGGCCACAAAGAGACGAGAGGAAGTAGAGGAGGCAGAGAGGCCAGAGGAGGCAGAGGCAACAGAAAGACCAAAGGAGGCAGAGAGTCCAGAGGAGGCAGAGGCCACAGAGAGACTAGAGGAGGCAGAGGAGGCAGAGAGACCAGAAAGGCAGATGCCAGTAAGAGACCAGAGGCCACAGAGAGATCCAGAGAAGGCAGAGGCCAAAGACTGACCAGAGGAGGTAGAGGACACAGAGAGACCAGAGGAGGCAGAGTACACGAAGAGACCAGAGGAGGCAGAGGCAACAGAGAGACCAGAGGAGATAGAGGAGACAGAGAGAGCAGAGGAGCCAGAGGCCACAGAGAGAGCAGAGGAGGCAGAGGAGACAGACATACCAGAGGAGGCAGAGGCCACAGAGAGATCAGAGGAGGCAGAGGAGGCAGAGGAGGCAGAGAGACCAGAGGAGGCAGAGGAGACAGAGAGAGCAGAAAAGGCAGAGGCCACATAGAGACAAGAGGAAGTAGAGGACACAGACAGACCAGAGGAGGTGGGGGCCACAGAGAGACTAGAGGAGGCAGAGGAGACAGAGAGACCAGAGGAGGTAGAGGCCACAGAGAGACGAGAGGAAGCAGAGGAGGCAGAGAGACCAGAGGAGGCAGAGGCCACAGAAAGACCAGGGGAGGCAAGGAGAGTCTAGAGGAGGCAGAGGCCACAGAGAGACCAGGGGAGGCAGAGGAGGCAGAGAGACCAGAAAGGCAGATGCCTCAGAGAGACCAGAGCATGCAGCGGCCAGAGAGAGACCAGAGAAGGCAGAGGCCACAGAGAGACCAGAGGAGGCTGAGGCCACAGAGAGACTAGAGGAGGCAGAGAGACAGAGAGACCAGAGGAGGCAGTTAGAGCAGAGGAGGCAGAGGAGGGAGAGAGACCAGAGGAGGCAGAGTCCACAGAGTGACTAGAGGAGGCAGAGGAGACAAAGAGACCCGAGGAGGCAGAGGACACAGAGAGACTAGAGGAGGCAGAGGCCACAGAGAATCCAGGGTAGGCATAGGCTACAGAGAGACCAGAGGATTGCAGAGGTCACAGAGAGACCAGTGGAGGTAGAGAGAGCAGAGGAGGCAGAGAAGGCAGAGAGGCCACAGAGAAACCAGAGGAGGCAGAGGACACAGACAGACCAGAGGAGGCAGAGAGAGCATAGGAGGCAGAGAAGGCAGAGAGACCAGTGGAGGCAGCGGAGACAGAGAGACCAGAGGAGGCAGAGGCCATAGAGAGACCAGAGGAGGCCGAGGCCATAGAGAGACCAGAGGAGTCAGAGAGAGAGAGACGAGAGGAGGCAGTTAGAGCAGAGGAGGCAGAGGAGGCAGAGAGACCAGAGGAGGCAGAGGCCACAGAGTGACTAGAGGAGGCAGAGGAGACAAAGAGACCAGAGGAGGCACAGGCAATAGAGAGAGCAGTGGAGGCAGAGAGACCAGAGGGGACAGAGGAGGCAGAGAGACAAGAGAAGGCAGAGGTTACAGAGAGAGCAGAGGAGGCAGGGGCCATAGAGAGACCAGAGAAGGTAGAGGAGGCAGAGAGACCAGAGGAGTTAGAGGAGAAAGAGAGACCAGAGAAGGCAAAGGAGACAGAGAGACCAGAAAAGGCAGATGCCTCAGAGAGACCAGAGGAGGCAGATGCCTCAGAGAGACAAGAGGAGGCAGCGCCAAAGAGAGACCAGAGAAGGCAGAGGCCACAGAGAGACCAGAGGAGGCAGAGGCCACAGAGAGACCAGAGGAGGCAGAGGAGGCAGAGGACACAGACAGACCAGAGGAGGCAGAGGCCACAGAGAGACCAGAGGAGGCAGAGAGACCAGAGGAGGCAGAGGAGACAGAGAGAGCAGAGGAGGCAGAGGCCACAGAGAGACGAGAGGAGGCAGAGGACACAGACAGACCAGAGGAGGCAGAGGCCATAGAGAGACCAGAGGAGGCAGAGGAGACAGAGAGACCAGAGGAGGCAGAGGCCCCAGAGAGACGAGAGGAAACAGAGGAGGCAGAGAGACCAGAGGAGGCAAGGAGAGTCTAGAGGATACAGAGGCCACAGAGAGACCAGGAGAGGCAGAGGAGGCAGAGAGACCAGAAAAGGCAGATGCTTTAGAGATACCAGAGTAGGCAGCGGCCAGAGAGAGACCAGAGAAGGCTGAGGCCACAGAGAGACCAGAGGAGGCAGAGAGACAGAGAGAGCAGAGGAGGCAGTTAGAGCAGAGGAGGCAGAGGAGGCAGAGAGACCAGAGGAGGCAGAGGCTACAGAGTGACTAGAGGAGGCAGAGGAGACAAAGAGACCCATGGAGGCAGAGGCAACAAAGAGACCAGAGGAGGCAGAGGCAATAGAGAGACTAGTGGAGGCAGAGAGACCAGAGGAGGCAGAGGAGACAGAGAGACCAGAGGAGGCAGAGGCCACAGAGAGACGAGAGAAGGCAGAGGCCACAGAGAGACGAGAGTAAGCAGAAGAGGCAGAGAGATTAGAGGAGGAAGAGGCCACAGAAAGACCAAAAGAGGCAGAGAGTCCAGAGGATGCAGAGGCCATAGAGAGGCCAGAGGAGGCAGAGGCCACAAAGAGACCAGAGGAGGCAGAGGCCACAGAGAGTTCAGAGGAGGCAGAGGAGACAGAGAGACCAGAGGAGGCAGAGGCCACAGAGAGAACAGAGGAGGCAGAGGACACGAAGAGACCAGAGGAGGCAGAGGCAACAGAGAGACCAGAGGTGATAGAGGAGACAGAGAGAGCAGAGGAGCCAGAGGCCACAGAGAGAGCAGAGGAGGCAGAGGAGACAGAGATACCAGAGGAGGCAGAAGCCACAGAGAGATCAGAGGAGGCAGAGGAGGCAGAGGAGGCAGAGAGACCAGAGGAGGCAGGAGACAGAGAGACCAGAAAAGGCAGAGGCCACATAGAGACAAGAGGAAGTAGAGGACACAGACAGACCAGAGGAGGCAGAGGCCACAGAGAGACTAGAGGAGGAAGAGGAGACAGAGAGACCAGAGGAGGCAGAGGCCACAGAGAGACGAGAGGAAGCAGAGGAGGCAGAGAGATCAGAGGAGGCAGAGGCCACAGAAAGACCAGGGGAGGCAAGGAGAGTCTAGAGGAGGCAGAGGCCACAGAGAGACCAGGAGGCAGAGGAGGCAGAGAGACCAGAAAGGCAGATGCCTCAGAGAGACCAGAGTAGGCAGCGGCCAAAGAGAGACCAGAGAAGGCAGAGGCCACAGAGAGACCAGAGGAGGCAGAGGCCACAGAGAGACCAGAGGAGGCAGTTAGAGCAGAGGAGGCAGAGGAGGGAGAGAGACCAGAGGAGGCAGAGGCCACAGAGTGACTAGAGGAGACAGAGGAGACAAAGAGACCGAGGACGCAGAGGACACAGAGAGACTAGAGGAGGCAGAGGCCACAGAGAATCCAGGGTAGGCATAGGCTACAGAGAGACCAGAGGATTGCAGAGGTCACAGAGAGACCAGTGGAGGTAGAGAGTGCAGAGGAGGCAGAGAAGGCAGAGAGACCATTGGAGGCAGAGGGGACAGAGAGACCAGAGGAGGCAACGGGGCAGAGAGGCCACAGGAGGCAGAGGCCACAGATAGAGACCAGAGGAGGCAGAGGACACAGACAGACCAGAGGAGTCAGAGAGAGCATAGGAGGCAGAGAAGGCAGAGAGACTAGTGGAGGCAGAGGAGACAGAGAGACCAGAAAAGGCAGATGCCACAGAGAGACCAGAGGAGGCAGCGGCCACAGAGAGACCAGAGGAGGCAGTTAGAGCAGCGGAGGCAGAGAGACCAAAGGAGGAGGATGCCAAAGAGAGACCAGAGGAGGCAGAGAGTCCAGAGGAGGCAGAGGCCACAGAGTGACTAGAGGAGGCAGAGGAGAGAAAGAGACCAGAAGAGTCAGAGGCCACAGACAGACCAGAGGAGGCAGAGGCAATAGAGACACTAGTGGAGGCAGAGAGACTAGAGAGGCCAGAGGAGGCAGAGGCCACAGAGAGACCAGGGGAGGCAGAGGAGATATATAGCGCAGAAGAGGCAAAGGCCACAGTTAGACCATAGGGGGAAGAGGCCACCGAGAGTTCAGAGGAGGCAGAAAGACAAAGAGACCAGAGGAGATAGAGGAATAGAGAGACAAGAGGAGGCAGAGGCCACAGAGAGACCAGAGGAGGCAGAGGCTACAGAGATAAAAGAGGAGGCAGAGGAGACAGAGAGACCAGAGGAGGCAGAGGCCACAAAGAATCCAGAGGAGGCATAGGCCACAGAGAGACCAGAGGAGGCAGAGGCCAGAGAGAGACCAGAGGAGGCATAAGTGACAGAGAGACCAGTGGAGGCAGAGGCCACAGAGATTCCAGTAAAGGCAGAGGCCACAGAGAGACAAGAGGAGGAAGAGAAGGCATAGAGACTAGAGGAGGCAGATGCCACAGAGAGACCAGAGGAGGAAGAGGCGACAGAGAGACTAGAGGAGACAGATAAGTCAGAGAGACTAGTGGAGGTAGAGGCCAGAGAGAGAGCAGAGAAGGCAGAGGCCACAGAGAGACGAGTGGAGGCATAGAAGACAGAGAGACCAGAGGAGGCAGAGGCCACAGAGAATCCAGAGGAGGCATAGGCCACAGAGAGACCAGAGGAGGCAGAGTTCACAGAGAGACCAGTGGAGATAGAGAGCAGAGGAGGCAGAGAAGGCAGAGAGACCAGTGGAGGCAGGCGATACAGAGAGACAAGAGGAGGCAGAGGCCACAGAGAGATCAGACGAGGCAAAGTTCACAGAGAGACCAGAGGAGGCAGAGGCCGCAGAGAGACCAGAGGAGGCATAGGCAACAGAGTAACCAGAGGAGGCAATGGGGCAGAGAGACCAGAGAAGGCAGAGGCCACCGAGAGTTCAGAGGAGGCAACGGGGCAGGGAGACTATAGGAAGCAGAGGCCACATAAAGACCAGAGGAGGCAGAGAGTCCAGATGAGTCAGAAGCCACAGAGAGAGCAGAGAGGGCAGAGGAGGCAGAGAGACCAGAGGAGGCAGAGGCAAGAGAGAGACTAGAGGAGGCATAAGTCACAGAGAGACCAGTGAAAGCAGAGGCCACAGAGAGTCCAGTAAAGGCAGAGGCCATAGAGAGACCAGAGGAGGCAGAGAAGGTAGAGAGATTAGAGGAGGCAGAGGCGACAGAGAGACTAGAGGAGACAGATAAGTCAGAGAGACTAGTGGAGGCAGAGGCAAGAGAGAGAGCAGAGGAGGCAGAGGCCACAGAGAGACGAGTGGAGTCAAAGGCCATTGAGAGACCAGTGGAGGCATAGGAGACAGAGAGACAAGAAGAGGCAGAGGCCACAGAGAGACCAGAGGAGGCAGAAAGACAGAGAGCCAAGAGGAGGCAGAGAGACGAGAGGATGCAGAGGAGGCAGAGAGACCAAAGGAGACAGAGGCCACAGAGAGACCAGAGGAGATAGAGGAATAGAGAGTCCAGAGGAGGCAGAGGCCACAGAGAGGCTAGAGGAGGTAGAGGCCAAAGAGAGACCAGAGGAGGCAGAGGCCACAGAGAGAGCAGAGGAGGCAGAGGAGGCAGAGAGACCAGAAAAGGCAGATGCCACAGAGAGACCAGAGGAGGCAGAGGCCACAGAGTGACTAGAGGAGGCAGAGGAGAGAAAGAGACCAGAAGAGTCAGAGGACACAGACAGACCAGAGGAGGCAGAGGCAATAGAGACACTAGTGGAGGCAGAGGAGACAGAGAGACCAGAGGAGGCAGAGGCAGAGAGAATCCAGAGGAGGCATAGGCCACAGAGAGACCAGAGGATTGCAGAGGTCACAGAGAGACCAGTGGAGGTAGAGAGAGCAGAGGAGGCAGAGAAGGCAGAGAGACCAGTGGAGGCAGGGGAGACAGAGAGAGCAGAGGAGGCAGAGGCTACAGAAAGACCAGAGGAGGCAGAGGCCACAGAGAGACCAGAGGAGGCAGTTAGAGTAGCGGAGGCAGACAGACCAGAGGAGGCAGAGGCGACAGAGAGTCTAGAGGAGACAGATAAGTCAGAGAGACTAGTGGAGGTAGAGGCCAGAGAGAGAGCAGAGGAGACAGAGGCCACAGAGAGACGAGTGGAGTCAAAGGCCACTGAGAGACCAGTGGAGGCAGAGGAGACAGATAGACCAGAGGAGGCAGAGGCCACAGAGAATCCAGAGGAGGCATAGGCCACAGAGAGACCAGAGGATTGCAGAGGTCACAGAGAGACCAGTGGAGGTAGAGAGAGCAGAGGAGGCAGAGAAGGCAGAGAGACCAGTGGAGGCAGGGGAGACAGAGAGAGCAGAGGAGGCAGAGGCCACAGAGAGACGAGAGGAAGCAGAGGAGGCAGAGAGACCAGATGAGGCAGAGGCAACAGAGAGACCAGAGGAGGCACAGGCAATAGAGAGACCAGTAGAAACAGAGAGACCAGAGGGGGCAGAGGAGGCAGAGAGACAAGAGAAGACAGAGGCCACAGAGAGACCAGAGGAGGCAGAGGCCACAGAGAGACCAGAGGAGGCAGAGGAGGCAGAGAGACCAGAGGAGGCAGACGAGACAGAGAGACGAGAGGATGCAGGGGAGGCAGAGAGTCTAGAGGAGGCAGAGGCCACAGAAAGACTAGAGGAGGCAGAGAGTCCAGAGGAGGCAGAGGCCACAGAAAGACCAGAAGAGGCAGAGGTCACAGAGTGACTAGAGGAGGCAGAGGAGACAAAGAGACCAGAGGAGGCAGAGGCAATTGAGAGACCAGTGGAGGCAGAGAGCAGAGGGAGCAGAGGAGGCAGAGAGACCAGAGGAGGCAGAGGCCACAAAAGACCAGAGGAGGCAGAGAGTCCAGAGGAGGCAGAGGCCACAGAGAGGCCAGAGCAGATAGAGGCCACAGAGAAACCAGAGGAGGCAGAGGCCACAGATAGACCAAAGGAGGCAGAGGCCACAGAGAGACCAGAGGAGGCAGTTAGAGCAGCGGAGGCAGAGAGACCAGAGGAGGCAGAGGCCACAAAGAGACCAGAGGAGGCAGAGAGTCCAGATGAGGCAGAGGCCACAGAGTGACTAGAGGAGGCAGATGCAAAAAAGAGAGCAGTGGAGGCAGAGAGACTAGAGGGGTCAGAGGAGGCAAAGAGTCAAGAGAAGGCAGAGGCCACAGAGAGACCAGAGGAAGTAGAGAGAGCAGAGGAGGCAGAGAAGGCAGAGAGACCAGTGGAGGCAGGGGAGACAGAGAGCAGAGGAGGCAGAGGCCACAGAAAGACCAGAGGAGGCAGAGGCCACAGAGAGACCAGAGGAGGCAGTTAGAGTAGCGGAGGCAAAAAGACCAGAGGAGGCAGAGGCAACAGAGAGTCTAGAGGAGACAGATAAGTCAGAGAGACTAGTGGAGGTAGAGGCCAGAGAGAGAGCAGAGGAGACAGAGGCCACAGAGAGACGAGTGGAGTCAAAGGCCACTGAGAGACCAGTGGAGGCAAAGGAGACTGAGAGACCAGAGGAGGCAGAGGCCACAGAGAATCCAGAGGAGGCATAGGCCACAGAGAGACCAGAGGATTGCAGAGGTCACAGAGAGACCAGTGGAGGTAGAGAGAGCAGAGGAGGCAGAGAAGGCAGAGAGACCAGTGGAGGCAGGGGAGACAGAGAGCAGAGGAGGCAGAGGCCACAGAGAGACGAGAGGAAGCAGAGGAGGCAGAGAGACCAGATGAGGCAGAGGCCACAGAGAGACCAGAGGAGGCAGAGGAGGCAGAGAGACCAGAGGAGGCAGACGAGACAGAGAGACGAGAGGATGCAGGGGAGGCAGAGTCTAGAGGAGGCAGAGGCCACAGAAAGACTAGAGGAGGCAGAGAGTCCAGAGGAGGCAGAGGCCAAAGAGAGACCAGAAGAGGCAGAGGTCACAGAGTGACTAGAGGAGGCAGAGAAGACAAAGAGACCAGAGGAGGCAGAGGCAATTGAGAGACCAGTGGAGGCAGAGAGCAGAGGGAGCAGAGGAGGCAGAGAGACCAGAGGAGGCAGAGGCCACAAAAGACCAGAGGAGGCAGAGAGTCCAGAGGAGGCAGAGGCCACAGAGAGGCCAGAGCAGATAGAGGCCACAGAGAAACCAGAGGAGGCAGAGGCCACAGATAGACCAAAGGAGGCAGAGGCCACAGAGAGACCAGAGGAGGCAGTTAGAGCAGCGGAGGCAGAGAGACCAGAGGAGGCAGAGGCCACAAAGAGACCAGAGGAGGCAGAGAGTCCAGAGGAGGCAGAGGCCACACAGTGACTAGAGGAGGCAGATGCAAAAAAGAGAGCAGTGGAGGCAGAGAGACTAGAGGGGTCAGAGGAGGCAAAGAGTCAAGAGAAGGCAGAGGCCACAGAGAGACCAGAGGAGGCAGAGGCCACAGAGAGATGAGAGGAGGCAGAGGAGATAGAGAGAGCAGAAGAGGAAGAGGCCACAGTAGACCAAAGGGGGAAGAGGCCACCGAGAGTTCAGAGGAGGCAGAAAGACAGAGAGCCAAGAGGAGGCAGAGAGACGAGAGGATGCAGAGGAGGCAGAGAGACCAAAGGAGACAGAGGCCACAGAGAGACCAGAGGAGATAGAGGAATAGAGAGTCCAGAGGAGGCAGAGGCCACAGAGAGGCTAGAGGAGGTAGAGGCCAAAGAGAGACCAGAGGAGGCAGAGGCCACAAAAAGACCAGAGGAGGCAGAGGCCACAGAGAGAGCAGAGGAGGCAGAGGAGGCAGAGAGACCAGAAAAGGCAGATGCCACAGAGAGACCAGAGGAGGCAGCGGCCACAGAGTGACCAGAGGAGGCAGTTAGAGCAGCGGAGGCAGAGAGACCAAAGGAGGAGGATGCCAAAGAGAGACCAGAGGAGGCAGAAAGTCCAGAGGAGGCAGAGGCCACAGAGTGACTAGAGGAGGCAAAGGAGAGAAAGAGACCAGAAGAGTCAGAGGCCACAGACAGACCAGAGGAGGCAGAGGCAATAGAGACACTAGTGGAGGCAGAGAGACTAGAGAGGCCAGAGGAGGCAGAGGCCACAGAGAGACCAGGGGAGGCAGAGGAGATATATAGCGAGAAGAGGCAAAGGCCACAGTTAGACCATAGGGGGAAGAGGCCACCGAGAGTTCAGAGGAGGCAGAAAGACAGAGAGACCAGAGGAGATAGAGGAATAGAGAGACAAGAGGAGGCAGAGGCCACAGAGGGACCAGAGGAGGCAGAGGCTACAGAGATAAAAGAGGAGGCAGAGGAGACAGAGAGACCAGAGGAGGCAGAGGCCACAAAGAATCCAGAGGAGGCATAGGCCACAGAGAGACCAGAGGAGGCAGAGGCCAGAGAGAGACCAGAGGAGGCATAAGTGACAGAGAGACCAGTGGAGGCAGAGGCCACAGAGATTCCAGTAAAAGCAGAGGCCACAGAGAGACAAGAGGAGGCGGAGAAGGCATAGAGACTAGAGGAGGCAGATGCCACAGAGAGACCAGAGGAGGAAGAGGCGACAGAGAGACTAGAGGAGACAGATAAGTCAGAGAGACTAGTGGAGGTAGAGGCCAGAGAGAGAGCAGAGGAGGCAGAGGCCACAGAGAGACGAGTGGAGGCATAGAAGATAGAGAGACCAGAGGAGGCAGAGGCCACAGAGAATCCAGAGGAGGCATAGGCCACAGAGAGACCAGAGGAGGCAGAGTTCACAGAGAGACCAGTGGAGATAGAGAGAGCAGAGGAGGCAGAGAAGGCAGAGAGACCAGTGGAGGCAGGCGACACAGAGAGACGAGAGGAGGCAGAGGCCACAGAGAGATCAGACGAGGAAAAGTTCACAGAGAGACCAGAGGAGGCAGAGGCCGCAGAGAGACCAGAGGAGGCATAGGCAACAGAGTAACCAGAGGAGGCAATGGGGCAGAGAGACCAGAGAAGGCAGAGGCCACCGAGAGTTCAGAGGAGGCAACGGGGCAGGGAGACTATAGGAAGCAGAGGCCACATAAAAACCAGAGGAGGCAGAGAGTCCAGATGAGTCAGAAGCCACAGAGAGAGCAGAGAGGGCAGAGGAGGCAGAGAGACCAGAGGAGGCAGAGGCAAGAGAGAGACTAGAGGAGGCATAAGTCACAGAGAGACCAGTGGAAGCAGAGGCCACAGAGAGTCCAGTAAAGGCAGAGGCCATAAAAGACCAGAGGAGGCAGAGGAGGTAGAGAGATCAGAGGAGGCAGAGGCGACAGAGAGACTAGAGGAGACAGATAAGTCAGAGAGACTAGTGGAGGCAGAGGCCAGAGAGAGAGCAGAGGAGGCAGAGGCCACAGAGAGACGAGTGGAGTCAAAGGCCACTGAGAGACCAGTGGAGGCATAGGAGACAGAGAGACCAGAAGAGGCAGAGACCACAGAGAGACCAGAGGAGGCAGAGGACACAGACAGACCAGAGGAGGCAGAGGAGGTAGAGAGACCAGAGGAGGCAGAGGCCACATAGAGACCAGAGGAAGCAGATTAGGCAGAGAGACCAGAGGAGGCAGAGGCCACAGAAAGACCAGAGGAGGCAGAGAGTCTAGAGGAGGCAGAGGCCATAGAGAGACCAGAGGAGGCAGAGGAGGCAGAGAGAACAAAAAAGGCAGATGACACAGAGAGACCAGGAGGCAGCGGCCACAGAGATATCAGAGAAGGCAGAGGCCACAGAGAGACCAGAGGAGGCAGAGGCCAGAGAGAGACCAGAGGAGGCATATGTCACAGAGAGACCAGTGGAGGCAGAGGCGACAGAGAGACTAGAGGAGACAGATAAGTCAGAGAGACTAGTGGAGGCAGAGGCCAGAGAGAGAGCACAGGAGGCAGAGGCCAAAGAGAGACGACTGGAGTCAAAGGCCACTGAGAGACCAGTGGAGGCATAGGAGACAGAGAGACCAGAGGAGGCAGAGGCCACAGAGAGTTCAGAGGAGGCAACAGGGCAGGGAGACTAGAGGAAGCAGAGGCCACAGAAAGACCAGAGGAGGCAGAGAGTCCAGAGGAGTCAGAGGCCACGGAGAGAGCAGAGAGGGCAGAGGAGGCAGAGAGACCAGAGGAGGCAGAGGCGAGAGAGAGACCAGAGGAGGCACAAGTCACAGAGAGACCAGTGGAGGCAGAGGCCACAGAGAGTCCAGTAAAGGCAGAGGCCACAGAGAGACAAGAGGAGGCAGAGAAGGCATAGAGACTAGAGGAGGCAGATGCCACAGAGAGACCAGAGGAGGAAGAGGCGACAGAGAGACTAGAGGAGACAGATAAGTCAGAGAGACTAGTGGAGGTAGAGGCCAGAGAGAGAGCAGAGGAGGCAGAGGCCACAGAGAGACGAGTGGAGGCATAGAAGATAGAGAGACCAGAGGAGGCAGAGGCCACAGAGAATCCAGAGGAGGCATAGGCCACAGAGAGACCAGAGGAGGCAGAGTTCACAGAGAGACCAGTGGAGATAGAGAGAGCAGAGGAGGCAGAGAAGGCAGAGAGACCAGTGGAGGCAGGCGACACAGAGAGACGAGAGGAGGCAGAGGCCACAGAGAGATCAGACGAGGAAAAGTTCACAGAGAGACCAGAGGAGGCAGAGGCCGCAGAGAGACCAGAGGAGGCATAGGCAACAGAGTAACCAGAGGAGGCAATGGGGCAGAGAGACCAGAGAAGGCAGAGGCCACCGAGAGTTCAGAGGAGGCAACGGGGCGGGAGACTATAGGAAGCAGAGGCCACATAAAGACCAGAGGAGGCAGAGAGTCCAGATGAGTCAGAAGCCACAGAGAGAGCAGAGAGGGCAGAGGAGGCAGAGAGACCAGAGGAGGCAGAGGCAAGAGAGAGACTAGAGGAGGCATAAGTCACAGAGAGACCAGTGGAAGCAGAGGCCACAGAGAGTCCAGTAAAGGCAGAGGCCATAAAAAGACCAGAGGAGGCAGAGGAGGTAGAGAGATCAGAGGAGGCAGAGGCGACAGAGAGACTAGAGGAGACAGATAAGTCAGAGAGACTAGTGGAGGCAGAGGCCAGAGAGAGAGCAGAGGAGGCAGAGGCCACAGAGAGACGAGTGGAGTCAAAGGCCACTGAGAGACCAGTGGAGGCATAGGAGACAGAGAGACCAGAAGAGGCAGAGACCACAGAGAGACCAGAGGAGGCAGAGGACACAGACAGACCAGAGGAGGCAGAGGAGGTAGAGAGACCAGAGGAGGCAGAGGCCACATAGAGACCAGAGGAAGCAGATTAGGCAGAGAGACCAGAGGAGGCAGAGGCCACAGAAAGACCAGAGGAGGCAGAGAGTCTAGAGGAGGCAGAGGCCATAGAGAGACCAGAGGAGGCAGAGGAGGCAGAGAGAACAAAAAAGGCAGATGACACAGAGAGACCAGGAGGCAGCGGCCACAGAGATATCAGAGAAGGCAGAGGCCACAGAGAGACCAGAGGAGGCAGAGGCCAGAGAGAGACCAGAGGAGGCATATGTCACAGAGAGACCAGTGGAGGCAGAGGCGACAGAGAGACTAGAGGAGACAGATAAGTCAGAGAGACTAGTGGAGGCAGAGGCCAGAGAGAGAGCACAGGAGGCAGAGGCCAAAGAGAGACGACTGGAGTCAAAGGCCACTGAGAGACCAGTGGAGGCATAGGAGACAGAGAGACCAGAGGAGGCAGAGGCCACAGAGAGTTCAGAGGAGGCAACAGGGCAGGAGACTAGAGGAAGCAGAGGCCACAGAAAGACCAGAGGAGGCAGAGAGTCCAGAGGAGTCAGAGGCCACAGAGAGAGCAGAGAGGGCAGAGGAGGCAGAGAGACCAGAGGAGGCAGAGGCAAGAGAGAGACCAGAGGAGGCATAAGTCACAGAGAGACCAGTGGAGGCAGAGGCCACAGAGAGTCCAGTAAAGGCAGAGGCCATAGAGAGACTAGAGGAGGCAGAGAAGGCAGAGAGATTAGAGGAGGCAGAGGCCACAGAGAGACCAGAGGAGGGAGAGGCGACAGAGAGTCTAGAGGAGAAAGATAAGTCAGAGAGACTAGTGGAGGCAGAGGCCAGAGAGAGAGCAGAGGAGGCAGAGGCCACAGAGAGACGAGAGGAGGCAGAGGACACAGACAGACCAGAGGAGGCAGAGGAGGTAGAGAAACCAGAGGAGGCAGAGGAGACAGAGAGATCAGAGGAGGCAGACGCCACAGAGAGACCAGAGGAAGCAGATTAGGCATAGAGACCAGAGGAGGCAGAGGCCACAGAAAGACCAGAGGAGGCAGAGAGTCCAGAGGAGGCAGAGGCCATAGAGAGACCAGAGGAGGCAGAGGAAGCAGAGAGAACAGAAAAGGCAGATGACACAGAGAGACCAGGGGAGGCAGCAGCCACAGAGAGATCAGAGAAGGCAGAGGCCACAGAGAGACCAGAGGAGGCAGAGGCCACAGAGAGACCAGAGGAGGCAATTAGAGCAGGGGAGGCAGAGGAGGCAGAAAGACCAGAGGAGGCAGAGGCCATAGCGTGACTATTGGAGGAAGAGGAGACAAAGAGACCAGAGGAGGCAGAGGCAAAAGAGAGACCAGAGGAGGCAGAGGCAATAGAGAGACCAGTGGAGGCAGAGAGACCAAAGGGGGCAGAGGAGGCAGAGAGACAAGAGAAGGCAGAGGCCAGAGAGAGACCAGAGGAGGCAGAGGCCACAGTGAGGGCAGAGGGGGCAGAGGCCATCGAGAGTTCAGAGGAGGCAGAAAGACAGAGAGACCAGAGGAGGCAGAGAGACGAGAGGATGCAGAGGAGGCAGAGAGACCAGAGAAGGCAGATGCCACATAGAGACCAGAGGAGGCAGAGGCCACAGAGAGACCAGAGGAAGCAGAGGCCACAGTGAGACCAGAGGGGCAGAGGCCATCGAGAGTTCAGAGGAGGCAGAAAGACAGAGAGACCAGAGGAGACAGTTAGAGCAGCGGAGACAGAGAGTCCAGAGGAGGCAGAGGCCACAGACAGACCAGAGGAGGCAGAGGCCACAGAGAGACGAGAGGAGGCAGAGGAGATATAGAGCGCAGAAGAGGCAAAGGCCACAGTTAGACCAGAGGGGAAGAGGCCACAGAGAGATCAGAGGAGGCATAGGCCACAGAGAGACCAGAGGAGGCAGAGGTCACAGAGAGACCAGAGGAGGCAGAGGAGGCAGAGAGACCAGAGGAGGCAGAGGCAAGAGAGAGACCAGAGGAGGCATAAGTCACAGAGAGAGCAGTGGAGGCAGAGGCCACAGAGAGTCCAGTAAAGGCAGAGGACACAGAGAGACAAGAGGAGGCAGAGAAGGCAGAGAGACTAGAGGAGGCAGAGGCCACAGAGAGACCAGAGGAGGAAGAGGGTACAGAGAGACTAGAGGAGACAGATAAGTCAGAGAGACTAGTGGAGGTAGAGGCCAGAGAGAGAGCAGAGGAGGCAGAGGCCGCAGAGAGACCAGAGGAGGCATAGGCCACAGAGTAACCAGAGGAGGCAACGGGGCAGAGAGACCAGAGAAGGCAGAGGCCACCGAGAGTTCAGAGGAGGCAACGGGGCAGGGAGACTAGGCAAGGCAAGGCAAGGCAATTTTATTTATATAGCACAATTCATACACTGGGTAACTCAAAGTGCTTTACAGAAATAAAAGACAATTTACAAGATTTAGATTTGGAAACATAAGAAAGATTAAAAGCATTATAAAAGAAGAAGAGTGCAGATAAAAAACATTTTAAGTTATGGTGTAGGCGGAGCTAAAAAGGAAGGTTTTTAACCTCCTTGAACATTGTTAAAGTTGAGGCTTGTTTTACTTCATCTGGGAGGTTGTTCCAGGTTTTGCTGCTTGAAACTTAAACGCTGCTTCACCCTGTTTACTTCTAACTCTGGGCACGAGCAGAAGGCCTGTCCCAGATGTTCTTAGAGTCCGAGGAGGCTCATAAGCTACTAGCATTTCAGAAATATATTCTGGTGCTAAACCATTTAGAGACTTGTAAACCAGTAGTGCTGTTTTAAAGTCTATCCTCTGAGCAACAGGAAGCCAGTGCAGAGATTTTAAAACTGGACTGATGTGGTTGTACTTCCTGGTGTTAGTTAGAACCCGAGCAGCAGCGTTCTGAATAAGCTGCAGCTGTCTTAACCTTCGTTTTGAGAGACCAGTGAGCAGGCCGTTACAGTAATCTAACCTGCTGGAGATAAAAGCTGAATGAATAAGTTTCTCTAAGTCTGGTTGAGACATTATGCCTTTGACTCTGGAAATATTTTTAAGGTGTTAAAATGCAGATGATGTAATTGACTTAATGTGACTCTGGAAATTCAAGTCTGAGTCCATGATGACCCCTAGATTGCTAACCTGGTTTTTAGATTTTAGAGAAAGAGACTCGAGGTGACTGCTGACATTTTCTCTTTGTTTCTGTGGTCCAAAGATAATTATTTCAGTCTTGTTTCTGTTCAGTTGGAGAAAATTATTTTGCATCCACACATCAATCTGTTCGATGCAGTGACACAATGAATGGATTGGTCCATTTTCACCTGCTGTGAGTGAAATGTAAATCTGAGTGTCATCTGCATAATTATGGTAGGATACACCACAGCTGTGTATTAACTGGCCTAAAGGAAGCATGTAAAGATTGAATAATAGAGGTCCCAAGATAGACCCTGTGGAACCCCACATGTCAGGGCCATTTGGTCTGATACACAGTTTCCAACCGAAACAAAGTACTTCCTGTCTTCAAGATAGGACTGAAACCATTTAAGAGCAGTTCCAGAGATACCTATCCATTCATCTAATCTTTGTGACAGGATTTCATGGTCCACTGTATCAAACGCAGCACTCAAGTCCAACAGAACTAAGACAGAGACTTTGCCGCGTCAGTGTTCAGACGGATGTCATTTGTGACTTTGATAAGTGCAGTCTCAGTGCTGTGATGGGGCCTAAAACCTGACTGAAAAGGATCAAAGCAGTTGTTAAGCAATAGAAAGTCATTAAGTTGCTGATATACAACTTTTTCGATGACTTTCCTAAAAATGGCAGGTTTGATATGGGCGATAGTTGTTGAGCACTGTAGCATCAAGACTTCTCTTCTTTAGGAGAGGCTTGATGACAGCAGTTTTTAAGGCCCTTGGAAATGTTCCAAACTGTAAGGAATTATTGACTATATTAGTGAGTTGTGGTAACAAACTGCTTAGTACTGATTTTAGAAATCTAGTGGGTAAAACATCGAGGCAGCAGGTGGATGAACTCAGGCTGGAGACAGTTTTTTCAATTGTTCTGTCATTAATGGGTGTAAAATGTGTAAACTCAAACAAAGGTCTCCTATGTGGCTGCAGTGTTGTTGTTTGCCCTTTGGACTGTATCGCATGTTTAATGCTGTCACGGTGTTGGCATATTTCTGTGTTTATTTGGACGTGCGGTCCCCTTTAAGCTCGGCGATACCTCAGCTGATTAGTGTAGGGAACGCCCAGCACACCTGAGAAATTATGGAGACCAATGAGGTGTGCTGGGTTTGGGTTTAAAAAGGGCCCAATTGCGGGAAAGAGGAGGGAAAAAAAACAAACGGAGGACAACGGGGCACCAACGGAGGACAGAACGGCGAAAGAGAGGAAAAGCCGGAACAGACGGAGAGGTACCGCCAGACGAAGACAGCAGCGCGGAAGAAAGAGAGAGAGAGACGGAGCTCCGGGAGCTGCAGACGCCGTGAGGGCAGGCTCGTACAACGCTCACTAATCGATAAACTAGAGGGAGGTGTCCGCACCTGAGGGGAACTCTATACTTACCCGAACTGTACGATTCTGTGCCTGAGACTATCCGTTACCTGTTACAGCGCATCCCTGCCGCTACGGAAAAAGACGAGCCAGGACCTGAGAACTGCCGCCTGTGTTCCCGCGGACGGAGGAAGAGCCTTTGTACAACGCTGCAAAACACGATAA
This sequence comes from Neodontobutis hainanensis, assembly GCA_024349245.1. Classification (NCBI taxonomy): domain Eukaryota; kingdom Metazoa; phylum Chordata; class Actinopteri; order Gobiiformes; family Odontobutidae; genus Neodontobutis; species Neodontobutis hainanensis. The sequence goes on along the minus strand of JALDNG010001979.1, from coordinate 25,274 downwards.
GTAAAGGGACGTGTCCCAAATAACGCTGTGTGCTGTGGCTTTGACCTGAGTTTCTAGACTGTCGGTTGAACCAGAAACTGTTGTGTGTTGTAGTGAGTTAAGTGGTGAAGGACTGGGAAATCCGAGGCCAACAGGACCGCCGGGAGGGCAGTGAAGGACAGACTTACCGGGCTCAGAAGGACGGCTGAAGACTCGGAATAATCCCCAGCTCCAACCCTTTTTTCTTTTTAAACTTCTTTTACCCTGGCCTTTTACCATCGTCACTTGGACTCTTTTAAATCTTGATTAATAAATTGTGTTTTATTGTAAACTCGGTCCTCGCATTCTTTGTGGTACCTTTCGGTGATCAGAACGAACCAGGCCCTCAGGGCCCCGTGACAGTTTTGGCGTAGTTGACAGGATCACCAGTACCACAAAGAAATGGAGCGAAAGGGACCCAGTAGCGACGGCCATTAATGCTAACTTTATGGTACCATGGTTTTATGGGGGCCGCATGGGTGCCAAAGTTTAGTGGTGAACCGGCTAAATTTGGGGAATGGAGAATACAGGTGGAGGCTATGCTGAGGGCACAGGGCCTGAACCAACAACAACAGGCTGATTTTGTCTTGGGGGCGCTAGAAGGGGACGCTAAGAGGGAATTGAGGCTGGCCGGGCCAGAGGAGAAAGCCACCAGCACCAGAATATTGGATCTGTTGCAGACTTTGTACGCTCAGCCGGCGTCCAAAACGCAGGCCCGCACAGACTTTTTTAGTTGTAGGCAGAGGGTGGAGGAATCAATTAACGCCTTTTCTCTGCGCTTGCGGGAATCTTTTCTCAGGTGGCAGGAAAGAGACGAGGGTGGGACCGAGGATGCCGAGGACCTCCTCCTGGATCAGCTGATGGTGGGCCTGCGGAGAGGGCCAATTAAACAGGAGCTTAGTCGCCAGTTGCGCCGGCGGGACGATTTGTCTTTTAAGGCCGCCTGTAAGGAGGCCCGGGCGCTGGAGCGAGAGCTGCAGGAGGACACTGAATCGGCCTTCGCCAGCTATGTTGCCATGGGGGGCCAGTCAAAACCTACCGGGGTAAGATCTGACCAATTGAAAGAACAAATCCACTCTGAACTAAAGGCTGAGCTGCTAAAGGAATTGAAAGATGAGATTACAGAACAGATGAAAACCCTTTCCTCCACTATTGTAGAGGACATTAAAACACAACTGGGCCATCACAGCCGGTCCCCAGCCCGGCCTCGAGCCCGGCCTCAGCGCCCGGGTAATGCCTCTTTTCAGTGGGATGAGCAGGGAGACCAGTCTGTCGCGGCTGTGGTAGGATTGGACATATACAACGCCACTGCCCACAGAGGCAACAGGATTTTTAGCTGCCCCTGCAGAGGAGGGCCACACGGTGGGGGCAGCTGTTCGAGAGCCCACGCTACAAGCTCCGTCGGACACGGACCCCAATCTGCAGTAACCCTGAAGAGGCAACGAAAAGCAGCTCTTGTGGGTGAGTGCCCTGATGTCTTAGTGAATATAAATGACTGTATCGTCCCTTTTGTGCTTGACACAGGGTCACAAGTCACCATGATGAGCCAGAGCCTCTTCCGCAGACATCTGGGATCCACCCAAATGACCACCGCTACGGAGATCCGTGGCTGACCTTGCGTGCAGCAAATGGACTACAAATCCTACATTGGCTACGTGATAGCAAATTGTCGGGTGGGAGGTGTGTGTCCAAGAGAAAGGGATTATGATCGTGGATGACAGTTGTCTGGGCCCGGATAAGGGCATTTTAGGTATGAACATTATTAAGGGATTGTGGTCGTCACTTACCCAAGGCAGTCACCGGGAGTGGCGCATTTAAAACTACCTTGACGTCAGCAGAAGGAAAAGTCTGGGACCAAGCTTTTATTGAATGCCAGAGAGTCGCTGACAGTGGTCCGCCACTGGTGGTAGAAGGTACTGCCAGGCTTCCACGCCAGGCCCCGGTCATGATCCCCACATACTGAGATGGTCTTGTGGCTACAGGTAAACAATATGAATATTGACGGCACGGTGACTATTGAACCTCTCCTGATAGTGACTACGAGTGGCGAGTCGGGCGGACGCTGGCCACCGTGCGGAGTGGGAAGGCCCGTGCGATTCTGCAATCCAAACCCATACCCTGTGGAAGTCCTCAGCGGCAACCGCTGGCCTGGGTAACCGGTGGACTCCATGGATGTCCAAGACGAACAAGAGCTTGTTCTGAACCGGGTAGATCCGACACCATTGAAGTGGCAGTAAGACGAGTGACGCCCAAGGTTGATGAGGAGGATATACACCCGGTTATGTCATTACAGGGGGATGGTCTGGACGAGGCCCAACAGGAGAAAATGACTGACCTGCTACGACGATGGAGACAGGTCTTCTCCCGCCACGACGAGGATTTCGGCCACACTGGAGTGGTCAAACATCAAATCCCCACAGGCGTGGCCCCACCTAGCCGAGAGCGCTATAGACCAGTGCCGCCCAGCCTATACCCCGAGCTGAGGTCCCTGCTCATGAACATGCTGAAGAGTGGGGTGGTCCGAGAGAGTTCGAGCCTGGGCCGCGCCAATCGTGTTGGTGCGTAAAAGGATCGGACCACCGCATACCACCCTCAGGGGAATGGAGCATGCGAGAGGTTTAATCAGACACTGTTGCAATTATTGAATTCAATAGCAGACACGGAGCAGAACCAGTGGGCAGATAAGTTGCCAGCCCTAGTCCAGGCCTACAATAATACCATCCACAGCAGTACTGGTCTAACCCCACATTTTGTTGTATTCGGTCGACATGCACGGTTACCGATTGATTGGTCGACCCAGCTGGTCCCTCCCCGTGAGACTCATAGCTTAGAGGGATGGATAGTACACCACCAACAAGCCCTGAACCATGCCTACCGGATGACCAGTGAGCAGGTCCGGCGACGTCAGGGGACGGGATCAAGCCCGTTACAATGACCGTGCTCGACTGATCCCCTGCTCCCTGGGGAGCGCGTGTTGGTCAAGAATTTCCGCAGGCGAGAACGAGGAAGTTGTCTGTGAGATGGGGCCCGACCTGTATGTGGTGCTGAGCCAGCTCGGGCGGACCGCCCAGTTTACATCATTCGGCCGGAGGGTAAGGAAGGCCCTACTCGAACAATACATCGTAATAACCTCCGTTCTTGCCCCATTGAGGTTGTACCGGACGAAGAACCCGCAGTAAGGCCAGACTGCCCTGCAGACCCGCCCCCGCCAACCTGTTGGTTGCCAAGGCTCATTGTTCCCCCGATGGGCCCTCCGGTGGAGCAACCCAGGCCCTCATTGCAGCATGCCTCCTGGTCCTCCTGTACCCTCCCCACCGTTGAGGCGTCGCAGCGTACCACTTGTGGTACCCGGCCTAGAAGGTACCGGGACTAAATTGGCCGAGACGACCAAGGTTAAAGGTGGGGGGGGAATGTCACGGTGTTGGCATATTTCTGTGTTTATTTGGACGTGCGGTCCCCTTTAAGCTCGGCGATACCTCAGCTGATTAGTGTAACGCCCAGCACACCTGAGAAATTATGGAGACCAATGAGGTGTGCTGGGTTTGGGTTTAAAAGGGCCCAATTGCGGGAAAGAGGAGGGAAAAACAAACGGAGGACAACGGGCACCAACGGAGGACAGAACGGCGAAAGAGAGGAAAAGCCGGAACAGACGGAGAGGTACCGCCAGACGAAGACAGCAGCGCGGAAGAAGAGAGAGAGAGACGGAGCTCCGGGAGCTGCAGACGCCGTGAGGGCAGGCTCGCATAACGCCACTAATCGATAAACTAGAGGAGGTGTCCGCACCTGAGGGGAACTCTATACTTACCCGAACTGTACGATTCTGTGCCTGAGACTATCCGTTACCTGTTACAGCGCATCCCTGCCGCCACGGAAAAAGACGAGCCAGGACCTGAGAACTGCCGCCTGTGTTCCAGCGGACGGAGGAAGAGCCTTTGTACAACGCTGCAAAACACGATAAGTAAAGGGACGTGTCCCAAATAACGCTGTGTGCTGTGGCTTTGACCTGAGTTTCTAGACTGTCGGTTGAACCAGAAACTGTTGTGTGTTGTAGTGAGTTAAGTGGTGAAGGACTGGGAAATCCGAGGCCAACAGGACCGCCGGGAGGGCAGTGAAGGACAGACTTACCGGGCTCAGAAGGACGGCTGAAGACTCGGAATAATCCCCAGCTCCAACCCTTTTTTTTTTTAAACTTCTTTTACCCTGGCCTTTTACCATCGTCACTTGGACTCTTTTAAATCTTGATTAATAAATTGTGTTTTATTGTAAACTCGGTCCCTCGCATTCTTTGTGGTACCTTTCGGTGATCAGAACGAACCAGGCCCTCAGGGCCCCCGTGACAATGCCTTGAACCTTGTCGTTAAAAAACAATGCAAACTCATTGCATTTAGTGTTGGAAACTAATTCTGGAGGAAATGGAGTTGGAGGGTTTGTTAATCTGTTCACTGTAGCAAACAGGACACGTGAGTTGTTACTGCTGTGGTTGATGAGCTCTGAGAAGAATATTTCTCTTGCTTTTTTCAAAGTTTGATTGAAAACATGCAGATTTTCTTTGTATACCTCATAATGAATTAAGAGTTTAAATTTACGCCATTTTCTTTCGGCTTTTCGGCATTCCCTTTTCTGTGCCCTGACAGAAGGAGCATTGCTCCACGAAGCCTTCTGCCCCTTCATCACTTTAACCTTAACAGGAGCAATGGCGTCCATAACATTTAAAACACCTGAAGTATAACAATTCATTAAATCATCAACTTGACCTGATGAGGCATTTTCAAACCTGATTGCCTCCATAAACTGTGTCCTGGTGTTATCATTAATGTGTCTCTTCTGAACAACTGTAGGTCCAGCAGCAGCTTTTGGAATCATGGACAGATGGAAAAAGACACAAGAATGATCAGACAGAGCAACATCAATCACAGTGACATCTGAAATATGGACACCCTTTGTAATGACCAGGTCCAGAGTGTGACCTCTGTTATGGGTCGGCTCATTAACATGCTGACAAAGACCAAAAGTATCAAGAATAGTAGAAAGTTCTTTGGCATTTCTGTCAGAAACATTATCCACATGCACGTTAAAATCACCTGATATGATTATTTGTTCATATTCTGTGCAGATAACCGAAAGCATTTCAGTAAACTCATCAATAAAATCATGACATTGTTGGGGTGGTTTGTAAAGAACAACTTATAAAATAGATGGAGAAAACCTCAACTCCATTTTGAATGCCATATACTCAAATGATGAAAACTCCCAAGTGATAGTTTCTGGATAAGAATATTATCCCTAAAAATAGCACAAACACCACCACCCTTTTGTTTTCCGCATTTTGGATAAAAATGTGAAATTCGATGGGGTGGATTCAATAAGGACAGCATTTCCAGTCTTACTGTCTAACCATGTTTCTGTTAAAAACATAAAATCAAGCTTATTTGAAATTATAAAATCATTAATTAAAAAGATTTGTTTCCCAAAGACCTGACATTGAACACTGCAAGTTTCAAGTCTGTTTGAGCAGGACTAGACTTTATCTGTTTGCAGGAATTTGAATCAGGTTTGTCTGATTAGACAAACTAACTGTTATTCTCTTCTCCAATCTGCGACTTCTGACTGTAGCTATGGAGCTGGGGCTGAGTGTTCTCTCACAGGGCCTCGGTTGATAAGTGTTTTATGATGACAAAAAGTCCTGGAACAGCAGAGGCCCTCAGTGTCCTAATCGCTGATAGTAGCCTTGATGCTAGTCAAGGCTTTTGGAGCTGGTCTGGGAGGGGGTGGAGGGGTCTGACAGGGTGCATTGGACACCTATCGGGGTCTCATTTGTTCTGGCCAAGATGGAGATGATAGAACCCGTGACCTGGCCAAGTTAGGTGTGAGGGGTATCAACTTAGTTCCAGATTTTACCAACATTTCCAGGTGATCTGGAAATCCCATTGGTGAATCCGGGGATGGGACAGAGATGGTGAGGTCCGCAGAAGGTGTTGATGTTACTGGGGGGGTCCAGGGTCCTATTGGGGGTCCATTTCAGTAGTGCAGGTGTTGATGGTGGTCCAGTCAGAGGAGGATCTTTGGTTGGTGAGGCTGGAGTGTTTTTCTCATTCAGTGGCTGATGGCTTCTCAGAAGACTCTTTCTTTGTTTAAGAGTGCGACCAGAACCATTTAGGTATCTCAGGGAGTGCAGGAGATTATCTGTTAGCCTCCTGACCCCTCCTCTGTTCAGGTGTGGGCCCTTTCCTTTAAACAGGTGTTACCAACTAGCTCAGGTTAGCAACAAAAAGAGGAATCCACACAAACCAACAAGGTAAATTTCCAATTGATTTATTAAATCAGTTGATTTACTATGACAAACAAACAAAAGGTTTTCTCCAAAGATGGTGGCTCACCTGAAAGACCCAGAGATTGAGAGAGAGAGAGCAAAGGCAGGCTAAGCCCCTCCCCTCTCAGGTAAACCACACCTGACGACCCACCCACTTCACACAAGCCAACCCTCTTAAAGGGGAAGTTCAGGAGCTGGGTCGTCACATCCCCCCCTCACAAAGAAGCTGGCCAATGGAACCACCCGTCAGTGTAATTAACCAATTTGTTTCTCACTCAGCAACTTTGGTACCTAAAGAAGCAAATTAAGAGAAGAGAGAAAATAATTAGTAAACACAAGACAGGCAAACACATTAGCATTTAAACAGCAAGTCGGTGCAGGGTCTAAATGTTTGGTCAGGTTTCTTAACCAAGAGGCAAGGAGAAGCCCAACTTGAGTTGGAGGGGACAGCTATATTGTTCCTTAACATATACTGTACTTCTTTCTCCAACTGCTCCTGTTTTTCAGGGGAAGTCCGATAAAAACGTTGACATTTCGGTGTCGAATCACCTACATCAATATCATGTTCAATCAGATTGGTGCGCGATGGAGAGTCAGAAAACAAAGAAGGGAAGGATAGAATTAAATCTTGTAACTGTCCCTTCTTCAGCTCAGACAAATGACCCAATAACTTTTCCAAGTTTTTAAGCGACTCAGAATTTTTTAGTCGTCCTTGCAACACACAGTCATCAGGGCACCCTCATCCTCAGTTTCATCTAGAGACACCCCAGGTAAAGGAGATGGATCACTAAATGGAGTAGCAACCACTCCTGGCTTAATTTCACTCTCATGCCTTGAAAAATATGGTTTTAACAGATTTATATGACATAACTGTGACTTTCTACGTCGTTCAGGAGTTGAAATCATACAGTTTTGGTCAGAAATCTGCTTAACAACAGTGTACGGTCCTGAGAATCTAGCCTGAAAAGGAGAACTTACAACAGGCAACAAAGCTAAAACTTTATCACCAGGGTCAAAAACACGTTTCACAGCGGTACGATCAAAGATTTTCTTCATCTTTACTTGTGACATTTCCAAATTTACTTTTGCCTTTTTCCCAGCTTCATACAACCGCTTTAAAACCATTGACATAGTCAATAAGGTTGGTGGGAGGAGGGTACTTTTCCAATTACTCTGTAACAAAGCCAAAGGACCACGTACAGAATGGCCAAACACCAGTTCATTAGGACTAAACCCTGTACTGGCCTGGGTAGCTTCTCTAGCTGCCAACATGAGCCAAGGTAGACCTTCCTCCCAGTCACGATCAAGTTCAGTACAGTAAGCCCGCAGCAGAGATTTCAGGGTCTGATGGAAACGTTCAATAGCTCCTGACTCTCTGGATGATATGGCGTAGATTTAACATGCTTGACCTGTAGCTGTTTAAGAATTTCTGCAAACATTTTAGAGGTAAAGTTTGTCCCCTGGTCACTTTGTATCACTTTAGGTATACCAAAAACTGAAATGAATTGAGACAAAGCTTTGATAACAGATTTTGTAGTGATATTCCTGAGAGGAAAAGCTGCTGGGTAACGCGTATTTAGACACATCACAGTCAGCAAATATATTCTGCCTGTTTTTGATTTGGGTAGCGGCCCTACACAATCTATTAAAAGATGTTCAAAAGGTTGACCAACTGTTGGAATAGGCTTCACAGGTAGTGGTTTTATAACTTGGTTGGGCTTCCCAGTTAACTGACAAGTGTGACAGGTTCTAACATAGGCAGAGACATCTTTTTTGATTTTAGGCCAGTAGAAGTAACGCAGTACTTTATCATAAGTTTTCCTGACACCAAAGTGTCCTGCAAAACCACAATGAGCTGCCTTTAAAATGTCGGTCCTAAACTTAGTTGGTACTACTACTTGAAAGATGATCTCCCAACCAGATTATTATGGTAAGGAAGCCATTTTCTCACCAACATACCATCATCCAGACAGTAACCAGATACAGCATCTTCTAAATTCTCTAAGGACTGAACCTGTAGGAATAGATCTGTTAGAGAGAGGTCAACTTTCTGTTCTGCAATTAACTCACGTCTTGTGATTGAGGGTGCAAAATCAGACAAAGGAAAACATACATTTGGATGCCTTTCAGAGTTGTTAACTGACTGTTCTACAGGGTCTTGTGCGCGTTTACTCTGAGCACGAGTAACAACACATGCTGGAGAACCCTCATCTTTAGAGGACTCAGAACCAATGGAGATTTCAGCCCACATTTGAGCTCCTGCCAGGTCATTACCCAGTATAACCTGTACTCCATCCACCGGTAGACTAGGACAAACCCTAGAGCAACCACATCATTGACAAGGTCAGACAATAACATTACTTTATGTAATGGGACAGTCAATATATTTAAACTCATTCCCCTGACCTTTGCAAATCCACCAGTTGCGGATTTTGAGGAAAATGGTAAGACAGAGGCAGAAATGAAAGAGTCGAGGGCCCCCGAATCTCTGAGAATGTTAACAGGAACTCTCATTGTGGCCTGCTAAAGACACATAACCTCTAGAGATATATGGGCGGTAACCGAGTCAACCAGCTGTATGTCAGTATCCAAAGACAACGGACAATCTCAGGGTGGATCTCATCTTCAGACTTGGTGTGAGCCTTCACTGCAGCAATAGCGTTGCTTTCTCAACTGGAGAAACCGAAGCAGCAAGGGCAATTGGTTTAGGAAACGCTTTCCTTGGAATGTTTTAGTTTTAGCCTTTAATACTGGACAGTCATTTTCCAGTGTCCACGCCTAAACAATAGTTACATGTTTTTACAGGTTTAACTGATGCCTCTGACTCCGGTACATAAGTCTTATAACTGTATGAGGATCCCTTGAGTCTCCAGTTAGCATTTCCTTTAGATGTCAACATGTACTCATCAGCTAGGACAGCTGCCTCAGATGTAGTTTTTGACTTGTGTTCATTCAAGTAGTTGGAGATGCGCTCAGGAAGTGTGGATTTAAATTGCTCCAACAAGATCATCTCACACAACTGAGGATACGTTTCAGTCTCACAAGCAGACTGCCATCGGTTAAACATAATTGCCAGTTCACGAGCAAACTCTACATGAGACTGGTTTTCTTGTCTTCTAGAGTTTCTAAATTTTTGTCTGTATGCTTCTGCGACCAGTTCATAAGCCTTCAACACTGCAGATTTAACTTTTTTATAGTTTTTACTGTCAACAGCATTTAACGCAGAAAACGCTTGCTGCGCTTTCCCACTAAGCACACACTGCAATAACAAAGTCTGTTCAGAATCGGACCACTTTCTTGTTTCAGCCAGCCTCTCAAAAAGTACAAAGAATGTGTCAGGGTCTTGTTCTGAAAACTTGGGCAGAAGTCTTAGATTAACAGAAACATCAAAATGATGGCTAGGCTCTAGAGACACAGGTAAATTTGGATCATTTAATTTACCATCTCTGATGAGGTCTAGCCTATAGCGCTCTAGACTCTGTTTCTCCTGTTGCTGTCTCAACTCTTCCTCACGTAGCCGAGACTCATTTCTTAGCTTTTCAAGCTCAAATTCATGTTCTTTGGCCCTTTCACGTTCAAACTCCAAAGCTTGTTTATGCTGCAACATTAACAGTTCTTTCTGTTGCTCAAAAGTTAAACCAGATACTAGCCCACCTGAAGGAGTAGATACAAGGTTAGAAGTACCAGGACTACAAACCTCTTCCATTTTTTCCTTAGAGCCTTCAAAGAAACCTTGCTCATTGAGCTCCTTCCTCACAATATCAAAAATGGAATTTCTCCTGGATTGTTTGGGGAAAACAATGTCAAAATGCTTGGCCACATCAACCAACTGCTTCTTACTTAATGCTCTCAAAGCTCTCTCACTTGGGTTTTCAAAAAAGTCAGCAACCGATGCCATGTCCACACAAGTGTATGTAGCCTCACAGCTGAATAATGACTACCAATAACACTAAAGAAAAGCCACTAAACCAGAACCCACAATGCATTCACCCTGGATTGTTAAGATAACCACCAAAACCTAAAATGCTTACAGCCTTGAAGGAAGGAGGCAGCCCCACTAGCTGACTACCTAGCCAAACTCTAGCTAGCTAACTCAGCCCTAGTCTTCATACCAGACTTGTGGTGGGTGTTTTAAACACAGTTACCAATGACCGGCCAAGCAACCAGCAAGCTGGCGACTCTCCTAGACAGTCACGCTTGTGTACCGAGACAACTGCTCCAACCACGTGCCAGTACAAAAATAACAAACTAAAACAAAAACAACGTGTCCAGTTTCCTGGGCCACGTTCTTAAGCCTACCAGGAACTATTCCCCCTTCCAAACAATCATGGCTGCATCACACCAATCAAATAATTTTTAAGTAGCTTACTGAACTGTTTGGACCCAACATTAAAACCTCTCTACATGAGCCACCTTCTCACTGTGAGAAACTTTCCTCTCCAACAGTTTCATCATACTCAAAACACTCAATAAAAGTACTGAATACTATGAGTAGAAAAACCACAAAATTCCAAAAAGTATCCCGGACGAGCCTCCATTTGTTACCAACTAGCTCAGGTTAGCAACAAAAAGAGGAATCCACACAAACCAACAAGGTAAATTTCCAATTGATTTATTAAGTCAGTTGATTTACTATGACAAACAAACAAAAGGTTTTCTCCAAAGATGGTGGCTCACCTGAAAGACCCAGAGATTGAGAGAGAGAGAGAGAGCAAAGGCAGGCTAGCCTATATATATACTCTAAGCCCCTCCCCTCTCAGGTAAACCACACCTGACGACCCACCCACTTCACACAAGCCAACCCTCTTAAAGGGAAGTTCAGGAGCTGGGTTGTCACACAGGTCTACGTTGCCAAAACAAGTTGAAGTTATCAATAAAGTGTACTCCTCTTGTCTCGCAGGTCTTGGACAGCCATGTATTTAATGCAAGCAGCCGACTGAATTTATTGATCCTTCTGTCAATGTTTGGGAGTGGTCCACTGATAAAGGATTGCACTTCCAGATTTTCAAGTTTATTTAAAAGCCTGGAGAAATCCTTTAAAACCTCTGATTCTCCTTCCTGGTGTCAACTGCACCCACATGTACAATCAGCTGTTTAATGCCTGTGTGTTTGGACAGGACTTGGGGAGGAGTGCTGTTATATCAGGGACCATAGCACTTGGATAGCTGCATGTAACAAAACAACTATAGTTTATGTCCCTGACAGCACCGTCTCCCAGCAACAGGATATCTCTGTCCTTCACTTTTGGCATAGATTCTCTGTCTCTGTTAGCCTGGTGCTTTTCCACAGATTCATGTCTCCCGTTTTCCATAGACAAAGTTTTATTTCCTCCATGTTTTACAGTTAAAGAAGAGTTTTCTGGTTCATTCATCAGTGATTCAAATCTGTTTTTAGCTGGATGTCTGGTGATGCTACAAGTGCTCTTGTGATGCCAGCATTTTTTCTTATCCAGTGCTGCTTTGGCTGGGCACCAAGTTTATGCCAGGTGCCATCATTTTGTTTAAATCCCTTTGCTTTGTTCAGCTTTGGGAATGACACTGTATCTTCCAAGTTTAAATTCACAGTCTTACCACATTGTGTGATCGGGATTTTATCCTGAAGTCCTCTTTCAGATTCCAAAGCAAAAATCTTTGTTTGTAGCACACTGATTTCTTGTTGGTATTTCCAACAATTTTGGCAGAAAGAGTTTGCAGTAGTTGTTTTTATCCCAGACATGTTGAAAAATAGATACTAAGACTCCAGTCGCTCAACAGGTCCAACGTGTTGTTTAAAAAGTAAAAATAAGTAAGAACATAAAAACATAAAAATCCAGTTAAAAGAAAGTAAAAAGCAATGTAAAATTTGATCCTAAATGTGGAGATAACTAAAGAGAAAAGTAAAGCTGGCAGGAGCAAGCAGAGGTGCGACTGCACTCTTCAGAAGCAGGAAAACTAGAGGAAGCAGAGGCCACAGAAAGACCAGAGGAGGAAGAGAGTCCAGAGGAGTCAGAGGCCACAGAGAGAGCAGAGAGGGCAGAGGAGGCAGAGAGACCAGAGGAGGCAGAGGCCAGAGAGAGACCAGAGGAGGCATAAGTCACAGAGAGACCAGTGGAGGCAGAGGCCACACAGAGTCCAGTAAAGGCAGAGGCCATAGAGAGACCAGAGGAGGCAGAGAAGGCAGAGAGATTAGAGGAGGCAGAGGCCACAGAGAGCAGAGGAGGCAGAGGCGACAGAGAGACTAGAGGAGACAGATAAGTCAGAAAGACTAGTGGAGGCAGAGGCCAGAGAGAGAGCAGGGGAGGCAGAGGCCACAGAGAGACGAGAGTGGAGTCAAAGGCCACTGAGAGACCAGTGGAGTTATAAAAGACAGAGAGACCAGAGGAGGCAGAGGCCACAGAGAGACGAGAGGAGGCAGAGGACACAGACAGACCAGAGGAGGCACAGGAGGTAGAGAGACCAGAGGAGGCAGAGGAGACAGAGAGACCAGAGAAGGCAGAGGCCACAGAGAGACCAGAGGAAGCAGATTAGGCAGAGAGACCAGAGGAGGCAGAGGCCACAGAAAGACCAGAGGAGGCAGAGAGTCCAGATGAGGCAGAGGCCATAGAGAGACAAGAGGAGGCAGAGGAGGCAGAGAGAACAGAAAAGGCAGATGATACAGAGAGACCAGGGGAGGCAGCGGCCACAGAGAGATCAGAGGAGGCAGAGGCCACAGTGAGACCAGAGGAGGCAAAGGCCACAGAGAGACCAGAGGAGGCAGTTAGAGCAGGGGAGGCAGAGGAGGCAGAAAGACCAGAGGAGGCAGAGGCCATAGAGTGACTATAGGAGGAAGAGGAGACAAAGAGACCAGAGGAGGCAGAGGCAAAACAGAGACCAGAGGAGGCAGAGGCAATAGAGAGACCAGTGGAGGCAGAGAGACCAGAGGGGCAGAGGAGGCAGAGAGACAAGAGAAGGCAGAGGCCAGAGAGAGACCAGAGGAGGCAGAGGCCACAGTGAGAGCAGAGGGGCAAAGGCCATCGAGAGTTCAGAGGAGGCAGAAAGACAGAGAGACCAGAGGAGGCAGAGAGACGAGGATGCAGAGGAGGCAGAGAGACCAGAGAAGGCAGAGGCCACAAAGAGACCAGAGAAGGCATGAGGCCACAGAGAGACCAGAGGAAGCAGAGGCCACAGTGAGACCAGAGGGGCAGAGGCCATCGAGATTTCAGAGGAGGCAGAAAGACAGAGAGACCAGAGGAGGCAGAGAGACCAGAGGATGCAGAGGAGGCAGAGAGACCAGAGAAGGCAGAGGCCACAAAGAGACCAGAGGAGGCAAAGGCCACAGAGAGACTAGAAGAGGAGGAGGAGGCAGAGAGACCAGAAAAGGCAGATGCAACAGAGAGACCAAAGGAGGCAGCGGCCACAGAGTGACCAGAGGAGGAAACGAGGCAGAGACCAGAGGAGGCAGAGGCCACCGAGAGATCAGAGCAGGCAGAAAGACAGAGAGACCAGAGGAGGCAGAGGCAACAGAGAGACCAGAGCAGATAGAGGACACAGAGAGACTAGAGGAGACAGAGAAGGCAGAGAGACTAGATGTGGCAGAGGCCAGAGAGAGACCAGAGAAGGCAGAGGCCACAAAGAGACCAGAGGAGGCAGAGGCCAGAGAGAGATCAGAGGAGGCAGAGACATTTTGACATTTGACAATGCCTTTATTACTAAAATAACAATTGGGAGTTTTTTACATAAATATTTACAACCTCAAAAAAAAATCTTTTCATTTTTTTTTTTTTCCCAAAATCTCCCCCATTTACCAATTCCACTTTTATTTTCATTCATATTCACATTAGAGAATGTTTAGATTAAAACTTTCATTCCCATCAGGCTCACACATAAAGTTTTTAAAGCCCCAAAAATGAAAAAAGACTAAACATTCTGTGTTATGCTATAAAAAAGATGGTCTACCTTTAACCTTTTTTTTACAAAACATTTTGTCAATAAAATAGGATCAATAGACGCACTTTCTTCAACTTTTCAAGTTGCCAACTTTACTATTCCATAAAGAAAATTTAGAATAATAACTTTCTTCTTGTTTTCTACTGAGTACTTTGGCCCATACATAAACAATGAAACATTAAATGAACCCATTAGGTCCAGACTCCAAACCTTCACTAACTGCATCAAGTTTTTGAGGTGATAACATTACATAAATGCATGCTGGCGGTCACTTCCGAGGTCCGATCAAGTGAAATGTCGTCTTTAATATGTCGATCTGGGTGGCCCTAGGAGCCAGCGTGCAAAATTTGGAGAGGCTACGACAATGTTAAGGGGTCAAATAGTGTTCAGGGTCAATGGTCAAAACCCGTTATAAGCTGTGTCTTTAGGAGGCTGAAACTTTTCCCCTTTGCTCTAAAGCCAGCAACCTTTGATATGTCGTTCTGGGTGGCCCCAGGAGCCAGCGTGCAAAATTTGGAGAGGCTACGACATTGGTAAGGGGTCAAAAGGTCAACTAAGGGTACGAGCTATATGCCCTGACAAGAAAGGTGTCTTTTGATCATAATTCTTTTCCCTTTGCTCTAGAGCTCTGCGCTTGGGATATGTGATTCAGGGCTACTCCAGGAGCCAGGGTGAAAAATTTAGGATTCCCACATGCCCATTTTGTCAATGTATTCACCCTAGTGGGGGCGCTGGCAATCACTTCCTGAGGTCCGATCAAGAGAAATGTGGTCTCCTTTTTCGACACAGTATGTGGAAGCGTGTGGTTAAAATTGGAGAGGCTACCACATTGTTAAGCGGTCGAAAGGTTAAAAAAGTGTATGAGCTAAAGGCCCAAAAAGGAGAGATGTCTTTTGAGTCATCATTTTTCTTCCCTTGACTCTAGAGCCAGCCGCCTTGCCTATGTCGTTCTGGGTGGCCCTGGAGCCAGCGTTTAAAAATTTGGAGAGGCTACGACATTGTTAAGGTATCAAATAATGTTCAGGGTCAATGGTCAGAACCCGTTATAGGCTGTGTCTTTTGTAGGCTGAAACTTTTTGCCTTTGCTCTAAAGCCAGCAGCCTTTGATATGTTGTTCTGGGTGGCCCCAGGAGCCAGCGCAAAATTTGGAGAGGCTACGACATTGGTAAGGGGTCAAAATGTCAACTAAGGGTACGAGCTATAGGCCCTGACAAGAAAGGTGTCTTTTGATCATAATTTTTCCCCTTTGCTCTAGAGCTCTGCGCTCGGATATGTGATTCAGGGTTACTCCAGGAGCCAGGGGAAAAATTTGGGATTCCCACATGCCCATTTTGTCAATGTATTCACCCTAGTGGGGGCACTGGCGGTCACTTCCGAGGTCCGATCAAGAGAAATGTGGTCTCCTTTTTCTCGACACAGTGCACGTAGAAGCGTGTGGTAAAGGTTGGCGAGGCTACCACACTGATAAGGGGTTGAAAAGGTCAAAAAAGGGTATGCGCTAAAGGCCCAGACAGACTGTAGTCGAGCATTAGAACAGACTGTAGAAATGCAGTAGTACAGACTGTAAATGTGCAGAAGAACAGACAGTAGACAATTATTAGAACTGACTGTAGACGTGGAGTAGAACAGACTGGCAATTTGCAGATGAATAGACTGCAGATGAGGAGACCAGAGGAGGTAACGGGAGGGAGAAGAGAGGAAGCAGAGGCCAGAGAAAGTCCAGAGGAGGCAGAGAGTCCAGAGGAGGCAAAGGCCACAAAGAGACCAGAAGAGGAGAAGGAGGCAGAGAGACCAGAAAAGGCAGATGCCACAGAGAGACAAAAAAGGAGGCAGAGAGTCCAGAGGAGGCAGAGGCTACAGAAAGACCAGTGTAGGCAGGGGAGACAGAGAGACCAGAGGAGGCAGAGGCCACAGAGAGACCAGAGGAGGCAGAGGCCACCGAGAGATCAGAGCAGGCAGACAGACAGAGAGACCAGAGGAGGCAGAGAGATATGAGGATGCAGAGGAGGCAGAGAGACCAGAAAAGGCAGATGCCACAGAGAGACCAGAGGAGGCAGCGGCCACAGAGAGACCAGAGAAGGCAGAGGCCACAAAGAGACCAGAGGAGGCAGAGGCAACAGAGAGACCAGAGCAGATAGAGAACACGGAGAGACTAGAGGAGACAGAGAAGGCAGTGAGACTAGAAGAGGCAGAGGCCAGAGAGAGACTAGTGGAGGCAGAGGAGACAGATGGAGCAGAGGAGGAAGAGGCCACAGAGAGGGCAGAGGAGGCAGAGGACATAGACAGACCAGAGGAGGCAGAGGACACAGAGAGACCAGAGGAGGCAGAGGAGGTAGAGGACACAGACAGACCAGAGGAGGCAGAGGCCACAGAGAGACCAGAGGAGGCAGAGAGACCAGAGGAGGCAGAGGAGACAGAGAGACCAGAGGAGGCAGAGGCCACAAAGAAAAAGAGGAAGTAGAGGAGGCAGAGAGGCCAGAGGAGGCAGAGGCAACAGAAAGACCAAAGGAGGCAGAGAGTCCAGAGGAGGCAGAGGCCACAGAGAGACTAGAGGAGGCAGAGTAGGCAGAGAGACCAGAAAAGGCAGATGCCAGTAAGAGACCAGAGGCCACAGAGAGATCCAGAGAAGGCAGAGGCCAAAGACTGACCAGAGGAGGCAGAGGACACAGAGAGACCAGAGGAGGTAGAGGACACGAAGAGACCAGAGGAGGCAGAGGCAACAGAGAGACCAGAGGAGATAATAATAATACATCAAATTTATATAGCGCTTTTCAGGGACGCAAAGACGCTTACATACATAAAGTACATACAACAGAACAATAAACAAAACAACATATTGCAAAGAGTTTATGACAGGTTATAACATTTCTTGAAAAGGTGTGTTTTTAACTGTCTCTTAAATGTTTCAATGAGTCTGAGGTTCGGATTTGTGGAGGGAGGGAGTTCCAGAGGAAGGGGCAGCTATGGCAAAGGCTCTGTCCCCATGGTACGATGCTTGGATTTGGTGATGGGGGTGAGGAGATTTGAGTCAGAGGATCGGAGGCGGCGGGAGGGGCAATGTCGTAGAAGGAGATCTGAGAGGTATGGGGGGGCAAGGTTATTGAGGGCTTTGTAGGTGATGAGGAGGACCTTGAAGTGAATACGGTACTGAATGGGAAGCCAGTGGAGCTGCTGGAGGACGGGGGTGATGTGTTCTCTGGTGCGGGTGTGGGTGAGTAACCGGGCAGCTGAGTTCTGAACGTACTGGAGTTTCTGGAGGTCAGTGGAGGGAGGCCGTAGAGGAGGCTGTTGCAATAGTCCAGTCTGGAGCTTATGAAGCTGTGGATGAGTGTTTCGGCAGCAGAGGTGGAAAGGGTAGGACGGAGACGAGCAATGTTTGGAGGTGAAAAACGATGTTTTGGTGATGTTTGAATATGAGTTTTGAAGGATAGGGTGGGGTCCAAAGTGATTCCAAGATTCCTGATCAGGGAGGGGGGTAACTGTGTGGCCATCGATGGAGAGTGAGAAATCATGGGAGGAGGAGAGGAGGGATTTGGGACCAGTTATAATGATTTCAGATTTATTGCAGTTAAGAGAAAATTTGTTGCCATCCAAGATTTTATTTCATTGAGGCAGTTTGTGAGAGTGGAGACCGTCGATGGGGTAATGTTTTTGTGGAGAGGTATATTTGAGTATCATCAGCGTAGCAGTGAAAATGAAGTCCATGACGACGGATGATATGACCAAGTGGTAACATGTACAGTATAAACAGAAGGGACCAAGCACCAAGCCCTGGGGACACCATGTGTTACAGGGATGGTACGAGATTTGCAGTTGTTAATGGAAATGTAGTGGAATCTGTCAGAGAGGTAGGATTTGAACCAGGAGAGTGCTGAACCAGTTATGCCGATGTCGGATTGTAGACGATGGAGGAGGATGGAATGGTCTATGGTGTCAAAGGCAGCACTAAGGTCCAGGAGCAGGAGTATGGAGAGAAAACCGAGTCAGAAGCTAAGAGGAGGTCGTTTGTGACTTTGAGAAGGGCCGTTTCAGTACTGTGATGAGTGCGGAAGCCAGATTGAAAGATTTCATATAACTGATTGGAGTGTAGATATTGCTTAAGTTGAGAGGCAACAGACCGTTCCAAGATTTTGGAGAGAAAAGGAAGATTTGATATAGGACGGAAATTTTCTGGGTTATCAGGTCTAGACCGGGTTTTTGAGGATTGGTGTGAGGGTGGCAAGTTTCAGACTAGGGGGAACAGTACCAGAAGTAAGAGAGCAGTTTATAATGTCCAGAAGAAATGGCGTGAGACAGGGGAGACACGATTTGAGCAGTGAGGATGGGATGGGGTCCAGGGAGCAGGTGGAGAGTTTAATACCAGAGAGTAGTTTATTTAGGTCGTAGGTGGTTATGGGTGACAGGAGAAGAAGCTGTTGTCATATCTTGGAGGAGGAACTTGCCTCAGGTCGGGGAGATGGGTGAATTTGTGGAAAGGTCTTTGTAAATGTTGTCTATTTTGGTCTGAAAGAACAACAAGAAGTTGTTGCTTTTCTCTGTGGTGAATGAATGAGTGATGTTATCCATTGGATTAAGGAGTTTGTTTATTGTAGAGAACAGAGTGCGTGGATTTGAAGAACCAGAGTGTATGATACCAGAGTAGAATGAAGAATGGGCTTTACTGAGGGCTGTTTTGTACAAGTGGGTGAAGTCTTTGTAGGCTTGAACGTGTACTATTAGTCCTGTTTTCTTGTAGAGGCGTTCCAGTTGTCGTTGTTTTTGAGTGCATGTAGGTCTGAGGTGTACCAGGGGCAGAGTGAGTGAATTTAACAGTCTTTGTTTTAACAGGGCAAGTTGATTAAGGCAAGTGGAGAGTGTATTGTTGTATAGTGTTACCTTGTCATGTATGGATGGTTGTTCAGGGAGTATAGATGCAGCTAAAGTGTCAGATATGCAGGCAGAGAGATTGGACAGAGGGACTTAATATTTCTGAAATTAATGGTACGGATTTGCTTAGATTTGGAGCTGGGTATGTCAGTGTGCATAGTTATTGCCAGATGATCTGAAATTGTGAGGTCCAAGTGTGTGATTGTTTTAATATGAAGGCCGGTAGAGCAAACCAAGTCCAGAGTGTGTCCGCAGCTGTGAGTGGGAAAATGAACATGTTGGGTGAAGTTAAAACAGTTTAGGATGTGCAGGAAGTCTGTTGCGGCTGTAGAGTTTGTGGAATCAATGTGAATGTTGAAGTCACCCATGAGGAGTATGGATGGGCAAACTGAGGATAGGTGAGTAAGGAATTCAGAAAAATCTGACAGGAAGGATTTATAGTATTTGGGAGGTCGATAGATTATTGCAATAGTTAGGGGATTGGGACCAGGAATTTTAAAAGACAGATGTTCAAAAGATGTAACAGCAGGAATGGGGAGTAGCTGGGGTTTGAGGCTTTGCTGGTATATGGCAGCAATTCCTCCACCACGACCCTCAGTCCGAGGCTTGTCCAAGTATAAAAATCCAGTGGGGTGGCTTGGTTTAATGAGAAGTAATCCAGTGGTTTTTGCCAAGTTCGGTCAAGCAGAGTAGGTCCAGTTTTGTATCCATAATGAATTCATTTAGTATGAGGCTTTTGTTGCTGAGAGATCTTATGTTAAGCAGAGTAATCTGGAGACTTTTGTTTTGAAGGTGCCATAGCGGAGGTGGATATTGAGTGGAGGTTGAAAGCATTCACGTGACAGTTGTACTGATGGCGTATCAGGTTGTTGTGGAAGCGGGACGGAAGTGTTGCGAGTGTTGGACCAGATGATTGGGATGTTATCCGTCGTAGATTTGTTGAACAGTATCTGGCGAGAGCCTCTATGGATGTATCGTTGGCGTAGTAATAGTCCAAAGCTTTTATTGTAGCGATGAGGTCTGTAGGCGGAGGCATGCAGCAGTTGAGTCTGTAAAGTTCCGTAGCTGTGTACCGTAGAGCCATGGTGGTGGAATTGAAGCTGGTGGTGGTGTGAGCAGAAAGGCACATGAGCAGAAAGGCACATGAAAAAAGGAGACTAACCAGAGCCTGTCAGTCGGAGAAACCTAGCATTCATGAGCTAGCTTAGCCGTACCGAGATGAGTGAGTGGTAACCCGCCCAACCCAGCGGTATAGCAACTTCAGGCAGTTTCAGGCTGTGACCGAAATGAATTTAAGGTCGGTTTGTTTGAAATATCCAGGTAAGAGTCTCATCTGTAGGAGTATCAATCAGCAAGGTTTGTTTTGTTTTATTTGTTCTATTCGGAGTGAGAAGCGGCAGCCAAAAGCAGCGCAGCGTCCTCTCACTCTCACTCAAGAAAGAGTTTCTTACCTCTGCAGTTTCCTGAGACAGCAGAGATAGAGGAGACAGAGAGAGCAGAGGACCCAGAGGCCACAGAGAGAGCAGAGGAGGCAGAGGAGACAGAGATACCAGAGGAGGCAGAGGCCACAGAGAGATCAGAGGATGCAGAGGAGGCAGAGGAGGCAGAGAGACCAGAGGAGGCAGAGGAGACAGAGGGACCAGAGGAGGCAGAGGCCACATAGAGACAAGAGGAAGTAGAGGACACAGACAGACCAGAGGAGGCAGAGGCCACAGAGAGACTAGAGGAGGCAGAGGAGACAGAGAGACCAGAGGAGGCAGAGGCCACAGAGAGACGAGTGGAAGCAGAGGAGGCAGAGAGACCAGAGGAGGCAGAGGCCACAGAAAGACCAGGGGAGGCAAGGAGAGTCTAGAGGAGGCAGAGGCCACAGAGAGACCAGGGGAGGCAGAGGAGGCAGAGAGACCAGAAAAGGCAGATGCCACAGAGAGACCAGAGGAGGCTGAGGCCACAGAGAGACCAGAGGAGGCAGAGAGACAGAGAGACCAGAGGAGGCAGTTAGAGCAGAGGAGGCAGAGGCCACAGAGTGACTAGAGGAGGCAGAGGAGACAAAGAGACCCGAGGAGGCAGAGGACACAGAGAGACTAGAGGAGGGAGAGGCCACAGAGAATCCAGAGTAGGCATAGGCTACAGAGAGACCAGAGGATTGCAGAGGTCACAGAGAGACCAGTGGAGGTAGAGAGAGCAGAGGAGGCAGAGAAGGCAGAGAGACCATTGGAGGCAGAGGAGACAGAGAGACCAGAGGAGGCAACGGGGCAGAGAGGCCACAGGAGGCAGAGGCCACAGAGAGACCAGAGGAGGCAGAGGACACAGACAGACCAGAGGAGGCAGAGAGAGAGGAGGAGGCAGAGAAGGCAGAGAGACCAGTGGAGGCAGAGGAGACAGAGAGACCAGAGGAGGCAGAGGCCATAGAGAGACCAGAGAAGGCAGAGGCCATAGAGAGACCAGAGGAGGCCGAGGCCATAGAGAGACCAGAGGAGGCAGAGAGAGATAGACCAGAGGAGGCAGTTAGAGCAGAGGAGGCAGAGGAGGCAGAGAGACCAGAGGAGGCAGAGGCCACAGAGTGACTAGAGGAGGCAGAGGAGACAAAGAGACCAGAGGAGGCAGACGCAATAGAGAGAGCAGTGGAGGCAGAGAGACCAGAGGGGACAGAGGAGGCAGAGAGACAAGAGAAGGCAGAGGTTACAGAGAGAGCAGAGGAGGCAGAGGCCATAGAGAGACCAGAGAAGGTAGATGAGGCAGAGAGACCAGAAGAGTTATAGGAGAAAGAGAGACCAGAGAAGGCAAAGGAGACAGAGAGACCAGAAAAGGCAGATGCCTCAGAGAGACCAGAGGAGGCAGATTCCTAAGAGAGACCAGAGGAGGCAGCGGCCAAAGAGAGACCAGAGAAGGCAGAGGCCACAGAGAGATCAGAGGAGGCAGAGGCCACAGAGAGTCCAGAGGAGGCAGAGGAGGCAGAGGACACAGACAGACCAGAGGAGGCATAGGCCACAAAGAGACCAGAGGATTGAAGAGGTCACAGAGAGACCAGTGGAGGTAGAGAGAGCAGAGGAGTCAGAGAAGGCAGAGAGACCAGTGGAGGCAGGGGAGACAGAGAGAGCAGAGCAGGCAGAGGCCACAGAGAGACCAGAGGAGGCACAGGCAATAGAGAGACCAGTAGAGACAGAGAGACCAGAGGGGGCAGAGGAGGCAGAGAGACAAGAGAAGACAGAGGCCACAGAGAGACCAGAGGAGGCAGAGGCCACAGAGAATCCAGAGGAGGCAGAGGAGGCAGAGAGACCAGAGGAGGCAGACGAGACAGAGAGACGAGAGAAAGCAGGGGAGGCAGAGAGTCTAGAGGAGGCAGAGGCCATGAGATAATCCAGAGGAGGCATAGGCCACAGAGAGACTAGAGGATTGCAGAGGTCAAAGAGAGACCAGTGGAGGTAGAGAGAGCAGAGGAGGCAGAGAAGGCAGAGAGACCAGTGGAGGCAGGGGAGAGAGAGAGAGCAGAGGAGGCAGAGGCCACAGAGAGACGAGAGGAAGCAGAGGAGGCAGAGAGACCAGAGGAGGCAGAGGAGACAGAGAGACCAGAGGAGGCAGAGGCCACAGAGAGACGAGAGGAAGCAGAGGAGGAAGAGGAGGCAGAGAGACCAGAGGAGGCAGAGGCCAGAAATAGATCAGAGGAGGCATACAGTCCAGAGGAGGCAGAGGCAATAGAGAGACCAGTGGAGTCAGAGAGACCAGATGGGGCATAGGAGGACAGACAATAGAAGGCAGAGGCCAGAGAGAGACCAGAGGAGGCAGAGGCCACAGAGAGACCAGAGGAGGCAGAGGAGGCAGAGAGACCAGAGGAGGCAGAGACCACCAAGAGTTCAGAGGAGGCAGAAAGACAGAGAGACAAGAGGAGGCAAAGGCCACAGAGAGACTAGAGGATGCAGAGAAGGCAGAGAGTCCAGAGGAGACAGAGGACACAGAGAGACCAGAGGAGGTAGAGGAAAAGAGAGACAAGAGGAGGCAGAGGCCATAGAGAGACCAGAAGATGCAGAGGCCACAGAGAGACCAGAGGAGGCAGAGGAATAGAGAGACAAGAGGAGGCAGAGGCCACAGAGAGACCAGAAGATGCAGAGGCCACAGAGAGATGAAAGGAGGCAGAGGAGACAGAGAGACCAGTGGAGGCATAGGCCATGAGAGAATCCAGAGGAGGCATAGGCCACAGAGAGACCAGAGGATTGCAGAGGTCACAGAGAGACCAGTTGAGGTAGAGAGATCAGAGGAGGCAGAGAAGGCAGAGAGACCAGTGGAGGCAGGGGAGACAGAGAGAGCAGAGGAGGCAGAGGCCACAGAGAGACGAGAGGAAGCAGAGGAGGCAGAGAGACCAGAGGAGGCAGAGGCAACAGAGAGACCAGAGGAGGCACAGGCAATAGAGAGACCAGTGGAGGCAAAGGAAGCAGAGAGACCAGAGGAGGCAGAGGCCACAGAGAGACCAGATGAGGCAGAGAGACAGAGAGACCAGAGGAGGAAGTTAAAGCAGAGGAGGCAGAGAAGGCAGAGAGACCAAAGGAGGCAGAGGCCACAAAGTGACTAGAGGAGGCAGAGGAGACAAAAAGACTAGAGGAGGCAGAGGCCACAGAGAGACCAGTGGAGGCAGAGGACACAGAGAGACGATAGGAAGCAGGGGAGGTAGAGAGACTAGAGGAGGCAGAGGCCACACAAAGACCAGAGGAGACAGAGAGTCCAGAAAAGGCAGATGCCACAGAGAGACCAGAGGAGGCAGTGGCCACAGAGAGACCAGAGAAGGCAGAGGCCACAGAGAGACCACAAGAGGCAGAGGCCACAGAGAGACCAATGGAGTTAGAGAGAGCAGAGGAGGCAGAGAAGGCAGAGAGACCAGTAGAGGCAGGGGAGACAGAGAGAGCAGTTTAGGCAGAGGCCACAGAGAGACGAGAGGAAGCAGAGGAGGCAGAGAGACCAGACGAGGCAGTTAGAGGAGAGGAGGCAGAGGAGACAGAGAGACCAGAGGAGGCAGAGCCCACATAGTGACTAGAGGAGGCAGAGGAGACAAAGAGACCAGAGGAAGCAGAGGCCAAAGAGTGACCAGAAGGCAGAGGCAACTGAGAGACCAGTGGAGGCAGAGAGCAGAGGGAGCAGAGGAGGCAGAGAGACCAGAGAAGGCAGAGGCCACAAAAGACCAGTGGAGGCAGAGAGTCCAGAGGAGGCATAGGCCAATGAGAGGCCAGAGGAGGTAGAGGCCACAGAGAGACCAGAGGAGGCAGAGGCCACAGAAAGACCAGAGGAGGCAGAGGCCACAGAGAGACCAGGAGGCAGTTAGAGCAGCGGAGGCAGACAGACCAGAGGAGGCAGAGGCCACAAAGAGACCAGAGGAGGCAGAGAGTCAAGAGGAGGCAGAGGCCACAGAGTGACTAGAGGAGGCAGAGGCAAGAAAGAGAGCAGTGGAGGCAGAGAGACTAGAGGAGGCAGAGGAGGCAGAGAGTCAAGAGAAGGCAGAGGCCACAGAGAGACCAGAGGAGGCAGGGGCCACAGAGAGACGAGAGGAGGCAGAGGAGATAGAGAGAGCAGAAAAGGAAGAGGCCACAGTTAGACCAGAGGGGGAAGAGGCCACCGAGAGTTCAGTTGAGGCAGAAAGACAGAGAGTTCAGAGGAGGCAGAGAGACGAGAGGATGCAGAGGAGGCAGAGAGACCAAAGGAGACAGAGGCCACAGAGAGACCAGAGGAGTTATAGGAATAGAGAGTCCAGAGGAGGCAGAGGCCACAGAGAGGCTAGAGGAGGTAGAGGCCACAGAGAGACCAGAGGAGGCAGAAGCCACAAAAAGACCAGAGGAGGCAGAGGCCACAGAGAGACCCGAGGAGGCAGAGGAGGCAGAGAGACCAGAAAAGGCAGATGCCACAGAGAGACCAGAGGAGGCAGCGGCAACAGAGAGACCAGAGGAGGCAGTTAGAGCAGCGGAGGCAGAGAGACCAGAGGAGGCAGAGGCCACAGAGAGACCAGAGGAGGCAGAGAGTCCAGAGGAGGAAGAGGCCACAGAGTGACTAGAGGAGGCATAGGAGACAAAGAGACCAGAGGAGTCAGAGGCCACAGACAGACCAGAGAAGGCAGAGGCACAGAGAGATTAGAGGAGTCAGAGAGACTAGAGAGGCCAGAGGAGGCAGAGGCCACAGAGAGACCAGAGGAGGCAGAG
>JALDNG010001978.1:0-45438 GCA_024349245.1 Neodontobutis hainanensis | reverse complement strand
GCTGGAAAACTACAGGCCCATAAGCTGGTTAAATGTGGACTACAAAATCTTAGCAAAAATACTAGCAAACAGACTAAAAAAAAAGTGATAGGTAATTTGGTTTCAAACACACAAGCATACAGCATACCAGGGAGGGACATATCAGACACCGCATTATCAATGAAATGCATTCTAAAGCACATACACAACACAGAAGGGATACATGTAAGCATTGACTTCAGCTAAGCATTTCACAGAGTAGAACATCAGTTTTTAATGGGAGGTCTTGGGAAAATGCAATTTCGGAGTGAGATTTAGCAACTGGATAAACTTATATAACAATGCAAAAAGCAAAATCAAATGCAACAGATTTCTGACAGGAACTTTCAAACTGGAAAGATCGGTGAGACAAGACTGCCCCTTATCATTGCTATACAGCCTAGCGGTCAAGCCACTGGCAGAAATGATAAAGAAAAACAAAAACATAAGGGATTGAAGTGCCCAGCGGGGAAAAGTACAAAATCTTACAATATGCAGACGATGCCAACCTGCTAATGAGAGACAAGAGCCTACACAAAGCCATCCATGAACTAAACATCTACTGTCTAGCCTCACGAGCTAAAGTAAATTTTGAAAAGACACAAATTGCTTTCTGTGGCACAGAAGAAACAAATCAATGGAATTTTAAAACAGTTACAGACAGATAAAGTTTTAGGAATATTAATGGTAAAAAGAGAAGAGCAATGCTGAAACAAAAGATGGGAAGAGCTAATACACAAAGTAGAAAACACACTAAACTCGTGGAAACTGAGAAAACTAACATTAAAAGGCAAAGTACTAGTTTTCAATGCGCTATGCACATCCAAAATAATACATGTTTTAACAGTATGCAAGATCCCAGATGAACAAAAAAAAAAAAAAAAAAAAAAAAAAAAAAATTCAACCCAATCATAAATAACTTTCTATGGAAAAGAGACTGAGGGCAAAAAGCAATAAAAACAATCATATGAAAAGATGAAGGGGGACTAAACTTAACCCACAAAAAAAAAAAACAAGACCTAAGAATAAAGCTGCTGAGCAAAATACTCAACACATGCGCAGCTCCATGGAAAAGCTTTCTAGAAAACATTCAAAACATCTCAGAGCATGGTCTATACAACCTGTGTCAATTATTACCAAGAAATGTGGGAAATAAACTAGACGGTTTACAAAGAGAAGTCTGGGAAGCATGGCAAGAAATCAGGCAATGAGCAGAAGTAACAATAACCACTCCAATACAACTAGGCTTACTGCCTCTAAGATTCAACCCAGATCTCCTAAAACAACACTCAGACAGAAGGGAAATGATACATAGCGGTCTATACGAGAAAGCAGGAATGAAAGCTATAAAGAACATATTTGACAATAAGTGAGATTTCAACATAGACAAAGAACAAACGTCATCACAGCAAAAGTAAATTTCAGGAAAACTTCAGTGCATAAAAACAAAATACTACAAAAGGTAAATGATACAATCATAGCCAAGTGGGGACAATTGAGGAAATACCATCCAGTACAAATACTGTAGAAGAGCCCAGACTAGATTTCACAGGGTCCATCAGAAAACAAACAAGTCAAGATGAGCAAAATCACAACCAAGCAAGCATACGAGGCACTATTACCAAAAGTAATCAAGAGACCAGCCGCTGAACACACATGGACTCAAACATTCCCGGCATACAACACAGCAGCCATCTGGGCTCACATCTGGAATTGGTACACAGCACCAGCAGTCAGTAACACTGACTACAAATTAAGACACAGGATAATATACATGTGCACACAACTACACCAAATTTACCCAGTGCAGTATGGCAGAGAGTGCCCAGTGGACCCCCAGAAGATCTACTGCACCTCATGGTTCTCTGCCCGGTCGTTAAACGGTTCTGGACCCGATTGGAGGACCTCCTGGTAAGGAGACTTGGCCAAAAACTATCCCCACTGACAAACGGAAGAACCCTAGAAGGAATTTGGCTTCTTTTATTTGGGACTCCAAAACAACCTGGGAAAACACAACAGCCATAAACCTCTTGCTAGCCATAGCAAGACACACCATACTTTTAGTACGGAATATACATCTACATGAAGAGAATGGGCGAGCACTGGAATATATACAAAGAACTGGTAAGAACAAACATCACACACCTGTACATTCATTCATGGGACTGCTTTCTGGCCAGTTTCCAGGCCCACAATACTTTCATAACAATCACCCAGCAAGAACTGGACTTGAACTATTGAACTAGAGATCACAACGGACAAATCATACACTAAGAAGAGAAAAAAAAAAAAAAAAAAAAAAAAAAAAAAAAGACAGATAAGTGTGCAGGGGATGTTTGCAGCCTGATCATGTTTATAGAGACTGTCCAGAATTTACATGCAGGAAATCAGGGCCATTACGCGAGAGAATGCACAGAACGCAATACAAACAAAATAACACTTATTTTATTTTGAAGGGAGTTGCACTCCTAGACTGAGCAGGAGTAAAAGCCTGAAGCTGAGGGAAAAGGCGGGAAGGAGAAATGAATAAAAAGACATGGAAGGAAAATCAGGCACTGAGGGTGGGAAAACACCTTGGGGAAAACTCCCTGAAAAGCATATGGAACAGTGCAATGTGTGTATAGCACCAATGTCAAAATCACAATCCCTAACGCCAATGCGCCAAGGACCAGCTCCATCGGTCACTGAAAACATACAGAGCAGAAGCAGAACCAGAGCCAATGGTCTCAGAGACAGCGTTTTAAAAAAAAAACAACAAAGAAGCACAAGTAAAGTCTAGATAAAACTCTCAACATGATGCTTACGCAGCCAGTGTAGAATGTACAGTTTTTTTTTACATGCCTGTAAATGGGACATTTTATGTCTGCAGGAAACATGGTGGGATAAACAAACATGTACAGGCTGTAGAAGCCATGTGCATGGGAACAGTGTTTGCAGCCTTAGGGACTGCAAAGTCAAAAGGAGTGGCAGTAATAGTAAAACCAAGTCCCTTAGGGACCCCAAATCTGTCACATTCAGATCCACAGGGGCACTACTTAGTCATAGACTTTAAAAGGTAAGACAAAATTAAGGTTAATTAACATATACGCACCCAATAATGAAGTAGAAGGGAGGATTTTTTTTCCACGCACATCAAGTTCCATAAATGAAAGAATAATAATTTGAGATTTTAACACTGCTCAGTAAAAGTAAAGACATAAGTAAAACACATAAACATGACACAAGTTGAACAGAGCTCTTGGACATAATGAGCAGCACAGGACTAATAGACACATGGAGAAGCCAAAACCTCAATAAACGAGCATTTTCACAGAGACAGGAAGTATCAGGTAGATTAAAACAGTCAAGAATAGACATGGCCCTGATTTCTGCAAACAATGGGGGATGTACAGCATACATGGTCAAGCATAAATGACCATGCTCATATAACAGTAAATCTAACAACCTCGGGGGGCCAAAGAAATGGAGGACTGTGGGTATTGAACAATTCGCTATTAGAAGACAACACATTCATAAAACAAATGAAAAGTTTCCTCAAAAAATTTGAAAATGAAATAGAGAACTTAGAAAGTACTATAGAATGGTGGGAGCATACCAAAATATGCATAAAAAAAAGATCATAAATTTCAGCAAACAAAAGAGGTGGAGAATAAAAGGACGAGGAGAGAAAGACTATTGGTTTTAGGTGACAGAATGGCTGCAAATGGGGGGGGGGGGGGGGATAGACCCAGAATACCAAGCACTAAAAGCAAACTTGGAACAAATGGAAACTGTCAGATTCAAAGGAGCCATGATAAGAGCAAAAGTGCAATATACAGTGGAAGGAGAAAGAACAGCTTTTTTTCTTTGGTTTGGAAAAACAGAGACAAACAAGACAATACATTGAGAAGTTGGTAAATAGTGACACAGGTAGGGAGAAAACAGAAATGGAAGACATTTTGTAGGAAATTGACATATACTACACAGCATTGTTTGATTCACAAGGAACATCATACAACCACCGAAATACAGCAGTCGAGGCTCTAAGTGAGAAGCTAGGAGAGGAAGATGCAAAGGTATGTGACTCTCCTTTAGCAACAGATGAGCTGAAAATAGCCATAAAGAGCCTAAACAACAACAAGAGTCCAGGTGCAGACGGGCTCACAGCAGAATTTAAGAAATTCTCAAATAGACTAACATTAATACTATACACTGTATTTACAGACATGGAAAGAGAACAAAGAACATCAACATAATTCCCCACAAGCATAGTGACTCTCCTCTACAAAAAGGGTGATGAAACAAAATTGGAAAGTTACAGGACTATCAGCCTATTAAATGTAGATTACAAAATTCTGGCAAAAATTTTAGCAAACAGGTTAAAAAAGTAATAAACAAAATGGTTTCAACAACACAGGCATATAGCATACCAGGGAGGGACATCTCAGACACAGCACTTTCAACTAAATACATTAACACATGCACAATACAAAAGGAATACATGTCAGCATAGACTTCAGCAAAGCTTTCAACAGGGTGGGGCATCAGTTTTTAATGGGATATTCTGGAAAAGTGCAACTTGGGGCCAAAATTCATAGACTGTTTGAAAATGCTTTACAGTAATGCAAAAAGTAGAATAAAATGCAATGTTTTTTTAACAGGGGTTTTCCCATTGGGACGATCAGCAAGACAGGGCTGCCTTTGGTCATCGCCGTTATACAGCTTGGCAGTGGAACCATTGGCAGCCATGATAAGAAACATATTAGAGTCGAAATACCTAGTGGAAAAGAATGTAAGATCTTACAGTATGCAGATGACACATAGCTACTAACAGAAGACATGAAAAGCTTAACTGCAGCCATACATGAACTAGGTGTACTGCTTGGCCTCAGGAGTGCAAGTAAATTATGGAAAAAAAAAAAAAAAAAAAAAAAAAGCAACTTGCTTTTTGTGGCACAACAAAGAGGAAAAAAATCTGGAATTTTAGAACTGCCACAGGTCCATACAAAGTCTTAGGAGTATTAATGGGAAAAGAACAGTGCAGAGAGAAAAGGTGGGAGGAACTAATTAAAAAATAGAAAACACATTAAGCTCATGGAGATTGAGGAAACTAACATTAAAAGGTAAGGTGCTGGTTTTTAATGCATTATGCTCATCAAAATTAATACACGGTTTAACAGTTTGTGCCATCCCAGAAGAAACTAAAGAAACTAAATCACATTATAAACAGTTTCCTGTGGAAAAGCGATATGGGGAAAATTGCAATAAAGACAATAGAAAAAGAAAAAGACGGGGGTTTAAACCGATATAGCAACAAAAAGACAGGCATTAAGAATAAAACGGCTAGAAAAAAAAAATGCTCAATACTACAAACACAGACCCATGGAAATGGTTTTTAGAAAAAAGTATCAAAAGTATCTCAGAATCTGGACTATACAGTTTGAGTCAACTACCACCAAGAAATGTGGGAAATCAATTGGGTCAATTTGAAAGAGAAGTTTGGGAAGCGTGGCAGGCAATCAGACCGAAAGCGGAGGTAGTACTGTCCACTACTGCACAACTGAAATCACTGCCTATAAGATTCAATCCAGACATACTCAGACTGCCTTCGAACAGCGCGGAAATGGTGTACAAAATTAGGATGAGTTTTAAAACAGGAAACAGAGTTCAGAAAAGCAGCAATACAAAACATGCTACAAAAAAAAAAAAAAAAAAAAAAAAAAAGCATGCTTAGACACAGAAAATGGCAACTAGGATTTTTGAATGTTTGTCTGAAGATTAACAGACTGCATAAATTCACAGGAAATGATATGCTTAGGAAAATGAGTTTGTTTAAAAAATTGTTTTGAATGCATGTACAAATTTTTTTTCTCCTTTTAAACTTTTGTATAAAAAAAACCCTAACCCACTTAACCCTAACCGACATAAAAAGGTGAGCACCAAGAATAAAATGCTCAGCATGACATGTAAAGCTCCCTGGAAAGTTTTTCTGGAAGAAAGCATTAAAAGCATCTCAGAGTTTGGTTTTTACAACCTGTGCCAACAACCACCAAAAACTGTAGGAAGTCACCTAGAGTGCTTTGAGAGAGAGGTCTGGGAAGCATGGCAGGAAATCCGACAGCAAGCAGAGGTAGCACCACATACTTCAGCACAAATAAAATTATTACATTTAAGATACAATAAAGACCTCCTCAGACAGTCCTCAAACAAGGAAATGGTGTACAGCGGACAATATGAAAAAGCCAGACTGAAAGTTTTAGAGGACATATTTGACGATAAATGGGACTTTGACACACAAAATAAAGACAAGTTTTAACACAAAAAAATGTAAGTTTCAGAAAGGCCTGTGTGCAAGACATGTTGAAAAGGGTTAAAGAGACAGTCACAGCCAAGTGGGGCAAATTTTTTAAAAAGGCCATCATCCAGCAGCAACCTAGAAGACAAACATAGACCGGACTTCACTGTAGCCATCAGCAGTAAACATGTCAGACTAAGCAAAAGAACAACCCATCAGGCATACAAGGCACTGCTGCCCAGAGTATTCAGGAGACCAGCCGCTGAGCACATGTGGTCACAAACATTCCCGGCACAAGACACCGCATCCATCTGGGCTCACATACATAATTGGTACGCAGCAGCAGCAGTCAGCAATACCGACTTCAAATTTGACACAGAATATACACATGCACAATATTACATCAAATAGTTCCAGCGGAGTACGGCAGACAGTGTGGTGGACTTCCCCAGACCAACACAGCAGCTATAAGCCTTCTGCTGGCCATAGCAAGACACACCATTTTCATAACATGGAAAATTCATCTCCATGAAAAAAAGAACAGGGGAACAATGGGCCACTTTCACCAGGCTGGTAAGAACACATTTAACATCCACGCACGTGACCGTTTTTAAGCAACTTTTTTTTTTTTTTTTACACTTTTATCACGGTCACCAAAAGTGGACAGTTAAACAAACTTTTGAACTGCAAACCTCACCTTGAGGGCAAGGCATAGACTTTGGAAAAGAAACAGACGACAACACATAAGCTTTCTTGAAAACAAGTGACAAATGGACATCTATAGGACTGAGTATCTTCAAACAGGACGAACATGTGTGCACACACACAGATGCAGAAACACATGTCACAAGCACATAGGTGCAAGTGGGGCTAATGGCTAATGTATTCGACAATGGATAGCATTTGACCATACGCAGAAGAACGAGGTTGTTTTATGGAGCTTGAGAGTATGAATAATGAATGAAACAAAATGAATTGGCAATAACAAAATGTTTTGAAGATACAAGAGAAAGAACAGTATAATCAAAATTTTGAGTTACCAGTCACATTCATAACTTAACATTCCAATAAGGGAAAAAAATAAAAATACAATAAAGTTCACTACATCATCTCACAACTTTTTCCCTTACCTCCAAAAGCCATAGTGACAATCTGTACACTTTAGCATTAGCCACACATTACATTACCATTAATGGTAACGAGCAGTTAGCACAAACATTTTATCAAACGTACCAAAAGAACGGAAATGGTGGCATTATATATCAGCCGAATACAAGGTAAGATATAGAATATTCATATAATGTAAATTAATACATCATTATTTTAATCAGAGCTTTCCATTTCAAAAATATACCAAGAATTATCCGTTTTCGTAATGCGGTTCCGTTTGAAAACGGTCATCAAATAAGCCATAAATAAAGTCATTTTAAATAAATAGATGCAGCGTTTGGAAAAAGATTCGTCAATAGAACATATTAACAAGACTTACCGCTGACTCCAAGAACTGGCTTCTTCAGTTTTGGCATGGTGACGCCACATGAGAGTCTGAAACTTGCCATGTCTATGTGCCACAGTGAGAGTGCAGCATGAAGTTCACGCCTATTTATCTTCCCCGGGTTCAGGTGTAAGCAATTGGCCCATCATGTGACAGGTGTGACGGATCAACTGGAGTCAGGTTATCTGGCGGCACTGTGCAGCTGCATCAACAGTAAAACACAGTGTAGGTGTAGAGAGATGCCTGTTCAAAAAACATACTCACTAAGTCCCATGAGTAATGTTCGTGATAATGGTAAAAAAATGTCCCAAGGACGTGGATTTTTACCGACAATATAACTGATCAAAGGTAAAGTATTCGTGGAAAGCGTAGACTCCAGTAAAGTAAGTTTGAGATTAGACAGAGTCGTCTGTAGCAGGTAGCGTTAGGTGAACTCTCAGGTGAACTCTCAGGTGAACTCTCAGGTGAACTCTCAGGTGAACTCTCAGGTTAACTTGTGATGCATCGACAGCTGCTTTTGACTTGACTTTGCAATTGGGAAGTTTTACTACAATTACTGAACGGTTGCATGAGGTGTAATGTATGTATTTAATAACTGCCATTAAACACGCAATTTTTGTCTTTAGTTTTGCTGTTTGTCGCAGAATAGCTCAGCCACAGCCTTAACAGTCACAAGGTTACGTTTGTTTTCCTCTGAACTGAAACAGCAGGGTGATGGAAAAACAATACTTTTGTCCGAGTGGTTTAGACTAGACTGTGTAATTAAATTCAATGTACAATATATCCTGTAACTAACAAGTCTTTTATTCAGTCAACAGTTTCACTGTGACTCCAACAACTCTGTTGTATTATCCTAAACCTAATAAAAGTATGTTTAACCTCATTTCAGATCATGTCCAGTCTACTCTCTAGTTGGAGAGTAAAGCTGAACTTTCTATTGACCTTCAGCGTTACTTGCATCTCCCACAAACTGTTTGTAAAAGTATCATGGTGCTGCATTTGAACAACACATTGAAGAACACACTGTGACATTATAATGAATTAAACCTTTCCAGATATATGAAGAGTCTAAGGTTTCCTCCAACTACCTTCCAGTCACAAGAACCTCTCTCTCTGAACTACCTTTGACAAATATGACAGTGCTTAACATACACACAGGGCATAAATCAAATGTAGACACAATTGCAACATGTATATGTAACCGGTTACATGGTTATATATATACCAATGTCTCTTAATAGCATTCATTCATACTTTCAGATGTGTTCAGGTCTTTCTGTGCTTTTTTTTTTAATTATTATTTTACATATTTTGGTGATTTCTTGTCTGAAGTAAAATAAAAAGTAAAATGTCAAACCCAATGTAATTTTTTAAATCTACATGTTATTTAACAATGATCTTCTTTTAGCTGCTGTCAAAAAAAGCACAATTAAACACTATTAAGTCTTAAACCATGACTCATAAAAACTGTTCTGTAGAATGTTTAGAATAAAAGCTGAGTTAAGGTCATGTGACACATCAGTAAAGCACTCTTAGCATTTATTTGCAAAACAATAGACAATGCATAAAAATGTATGATCTAAAATACATTTCTAAATGTATGAAATATTAAGTACATCTGAAAAGGAAAATGAGGTAAATGGTGTGCATTTATATAGTGCTTTTTTGCACCCTTCTCTGACATTCAAAGCACTTTACATTGTGCTTCCACTCACCCCCTTCACTCCTGGGGCAAACAGAGAGGGTTTTGGTTCACAGGGAAAGATTAAATTATACAAAACTGAATGAAATTGGCTTCTCCTTCATTTCTCACTTCTTTATGTTTGTTTATGAACAACAGTGACAAAACTATGTTTAGTAAAAAAAGAAAAAAATACTCACATCAAACAAGGCTTTAGACAACTGTGTAGTTTAATATTTTTGTGTGAATTCATCAGGTGAACTGGGGAAAGGTGGCTGTGTCGATGCCTGTTCAAAACAACTGTAGTCTGTAACATGGTTGATTATGAGAAACTGCGTATCGCTAAAGTTTGCTGTTAATCTGATTTGTAATCGAACAATCTACTTTTTGGCACAAAGGTAAAGGTTTATTAATCTGGCTGCTCGGTCGTTGGACAGAGCAGAGCACTGAGGTCAGGTTGTCTTGTGGCTAAGTCCCAAGTTAACCTGTGACATTTCAACAACTTGTTTTAGACTTTGGTGTGAGCTTGGTGATGGTTAACAGTAAAAACAGAGCATTTCAAGTAGAAATGTTTACATGTACTTGCTCGTTTGGGCTTTTTAATGGTTTGCGGAGTAAACGTGTTTAAAACAAGCGGCATTCTGAGCGCATTTTCTACGTAAATAGAAACCGTCTTTCTTTACAGTTTGTCACTGTGCTTGTCTCGGCAAAGTACCACATCTGTCAAATGACTGCTCTCTTCTACAAGACCAAAAGTGGTTTAAAGTGTGAGTCACTTGCTACAGCAGGACTTTTTCTGGCTTTTTAAATACTACTAAATCTACTGTCCTGACAGTGTTCTGTCTGCACTGTTACACCAAATAAATGCATGTAACACAGAGGTTTTCTGTTGTCATTTCTCTTCAATAAACCTTTTGAAACTTTTATATGCTTCATATTGACATTTTCATAAATAGTGGTTTTATGGTCATTTCTGTCTTCAGCCTTTGAAGTGTCTCTATTAAAGATAAATGTTCTGTGAAGAGTCAGAACCAGTTTAATGTCGTGGAGTTTCCTTTTTAAAAAGAACTAATGGGTAAATGTATTTTTCTTAAGTTTGATGGTAAAGAACACATGTAAACTCAATGTCTAAGACCTGTGGAAGTTCTTTAATGCAACACAGACCTCACAAGTGAACAATACAAAGGCTCTAATGTCAAAGGTCAAAGGGAGAAACATAACAGAAGCAAACATTCAAAGGTTTCAAACCTGTGAAGAAGAAACCTATGTTTTATTATTTCAGAGGGAGACAGAAGCTACAATTATATGCTGTATATTTATTCACTAAGGGCATTTATTTATATTAGTTTGTGTTTAATTATAGTGTGTCTAATGAACAAAATAGATTAGAACTTTACTTTCTTGTTTACCAAAGTGGAAATTTTTCTTCAGCTCACCAGTGCATGAGACAAAGACAAACATACAACATAAAACATAGTCAGTCATAAAGACATGAGATAAACAATTTTTAAAGACAGCTTTAGCTGCCAGTATGACTCCAGCGCTGACCAGAGACAAGAGCTCAAGTGTAGCCTCAACTGTTTTATTCTCATTGCACTGAACCAGATTATATTGCGATGATTGCAGGTAACTCAGTTACAAGTTTTAAAAGAAGTTGCACAGCACGAGCACCATGTCCACGCCAGTATTCCGTCTGTAGTATTTCTTGATTTAAAGGCTGTTTCTCATTTTACGCAAGTTAAACGGAGATCGTCTGGATCAACTGGTGACAGCGCTGTCCTGTTTATATCGAGTTATAATCCACAGACCGCTCTCAAATTACAGCCGCCTACATTCTTTCTTTCTCATCGACACTAAAAGAGACATCATTATAGACATGTACGCTGTAAAAAGAATCACATCGATGTAATTTAAGACGAAATAATATCTATATTTCCTGGTTTGTAAAAGTGGGGTCCTAGAGAAGAACGCCCACAAAAAACATTTGCACGTCGCCAGATAACCGGCTTCTCCAGTTGATCTGTCACACCGGGTTACACAAAACTAGAAAACTACAGGCCGATTAGTCTGTTAAATGTGAATTATAACAATCTGGCAAAATATTAGCAAATAAGTTAAAGAAAGTCATAGGTACATTAGTCTCAACCACACAAGCATACAGTATACCAGGGAGAGACATTTCAGACACAGCATTATCCATGAAATACATTCTCAAACACATGCACAACACAGAAGAAATACACGTCGTCAATTTTCAGTAAAGCTTTTGACAAGGTGGAGCATGAGTTTTTGTGGGGCATTCTGAACAAAGTATTATACAGCAACGCAAAAAGCAGAATAAAATGTAACGGATTTCTGACAGGGGCCTTCCCACTGAGACAATCAGTGAGACAGGGCTGCCCTTTGTCTTCACTTTAAGATAGTTTAGCAGTCGAACCACTAGCAGCCATGATAAAGTTAAACATTTATCCATTTACATTTATTCATTTAGCTGACGCTTTTATCCAAAGCGACTTACATTGTTCTACAGTAATTACCAGTGTTACAGCCACTGGAGGCAAGGTGGGTTAAGTGTCTTGCCCAAGGACACAACAACAGTATGTCCTTGGGGGAGAGTGGGAATTGAACCGCCTATCTTCCAGTTGACAGACAACTGCTCTAACCACTGAGCTACTGCCGCCCCAAAGACATTAAAGGAATTCAAGTGCCCAGTGGGGAAGAATGCAAAATTCTTCAGTACACTGATGACACAAATCTACTGATGAGAGACATGAAGAGCTTGACAGCTGCCATCCATGAGCTCAATGTGTACTGTCTGGCCTCAGGGGCCCAGGTTCTGTGGCAAATCAACAGTTGAAACAAACCAGTGGAATAATGAAGTTAGCAACAAGGTTATATATATTTGTTTTTAATAATTTTCTTGATTGTATTTATTTTATTTTATTATTATTTGCTGCACCTTGTGAATTTATCTGTAAAAGGTGCTATAGAAATAAACTTAACTTACTTACACAAACTGTGGGGAACAGCAAATGGGGGAGGGCCAGAACACCACTGATCTCCCCACGGAGATGGGACTTATCCTCTTGCACTAACCCTAACCCTGGTGTGTAGTGATCCTAACATATTAACCCCTCTTGCCTTCAGTGGTGTTCCAGCTGTAACACTTGTGAATGGAAGCTCAATGTAAGTTGTTTGGATAAAAGCATCAGCAAAATGTAAATGAGTAAAACATTTTTTTATCATTAATATTCTCTTAAAAATGGCCAAGATATCAGAAATTCTGTCAAA
Organism: Neodontobutis hainanensis; assembly: GCA_024349245.1. NCBI lineage: Eukaryota > Metazoa > Chordata > Actinopteri > Gobiiformes > Odontobutidae > Neodontobutis > Neodontobutis hainanensis. Next base: position 32,679 of record JALDNG010001978.1, on the reverse strand, counting down.
TTCTTATGACCACAACTGTACATATAGACAAGTGCACAGCGGGTTTGGCTACTTCTAAGGAGCCTTTCCTGAAAAAGAGTACATTAAGAGATGGCAGGTGCCCAATGCACCTGTACAGGTACATGTGCACATAAGGTGGGTAAATGTGGTAATGTACAATAAATATGTCAACACAATGCTGACGCTGACACCCCTGGTGTGAATTGACACTTTTAAAGCAGATGCAAGTAACACGCAATGCCTCCTCAACACTCGCAAGACTCTTCCAGTGTGAATGGGGGTAAGTCTTTTCTGGGGTCTGGGAGTTGCAGCTGAGGTGTGTCAGCCTTTTGGATCCTATTCAAACTGCCTGCTCACATTAAGTGGGTGGGGTATGTCATAGAGAAAAACAATAAATCCTAACCCTCCTAACTCTAAAAATGCAAACATTGCAGTTTTTTCACTTCCCTTTTCCCCTATTCACATTCTCTATCTCTGCTTTGGGCTCTCCGGGCTCCTTAACCCATTTCTTGGACGATGAAAGTGGCAGATGATGCATAGATGTTGTGGTAAATTATAATTTCCTATAGTGCCTATACAGTGCCTTATCATCTTCATTGAGTAGGCAGGGGGAGCCATTAAGCTATCTCTAAAACATACAAAAAATATCAAATATATTTTTTAAATTTAAAAAGTCTTTATTTCACTGAAACACTAAACACCTTTATTACAGCTTCTATTGGAGTAAGAATTTAGAGATTTTCTGGCTCTATTCTTGGGTATAGACCTACACTAATCCAATTCAGGTAGTGAGCTCATGTCACAACACTGACTCCCTCAGGTCCAGGTCAGGGCCCTTGTCCTGGTCTAGTGGAGGAGTTATCTGCAGCTGGACATCTCGGTGAAGCTCCACAGCTTTAGGTACGGGGTCTGGTCCGTAGAAGCGGTCGAGCCGTTCGCTGAGCGCTGTGCCAGACTTTGGCTGGTCCTGGGTCTGGTCCAGTTTTAGGTCCTGGTTCTGGAGCCGGTACTTTTGTGAGGCCAGTCGGACTGTCCTCCGCAGCAGGTGTCTCCTGTAGCAGCGCTGGATCACAGTCGCAGCCACTTCCTCCTGCCTCCGCCTCAGAGTTGAGCTGATGGGCATGCGGGACTTCTACAAAGACCCACAAAGACTTGATAAAGACTGCCTTGAACCAACTAAACAGACAAGAACCTGCAAATATCTGATAATGACAAGTGCCAACCCCACTAAGTTAATGATATCAAAATTAAATCTGTATAATTGTTAAAGAGAATTTAAAGTACATGCATTTAAAGTTCTGGTGACGTTTGGAATGGCCTAACGCAGCAACTTTAAATTCATAATGGCTGACTGCCTGTGAATCAGACAGCATGGCTCCAGGGGACTTTTGTGCAGATTTATGTGAGGCATATGTGCACCAATTTTAATGAATGTAGGTTAATCTTAGGAAGAGGGTTATGAATTTAGAACATTCTAAGAGGCACCATTGAGCACAAAAATGGCGTTAAGTTCATTCCTCTCAAGATAAGACCAAATGATCGGCTGTTTTTATTTTTTACACTTTGTGAAAGGTTGCTGCAGTGCCATGCTCACATGGTTTACGTTTACGTAAAGATATTAACAGTATTTGATTTCACAAACTTTTAAATGATACTGACAAGAAATTTGTTGAAAAAAAAAAAAACGATTGCAAAAAGTTACATCATTAATACACTTACCACTAATGGTCTCAACCCTTTTAAGACCACAATAATGTTAAATTTAATCATTTAAATATTTAAATATTTGGAATGCTAAATATCACTTCATATAGCTGAGTCTTTTTGTCATGTACAATGAAAAAAGATTTTATTTATGAATTTTGGTATTAAAATTAAGCCTTGCCTTTGAAGGGTTGTTGGCTGTGAACTTTTCCTCCATACTGGCTTTGAGAGAATCCATCTCCCCAGACTCTCCCAAGACCTAGATCAGGGACAGGGTTAGACAAGACCCAGACCAAGACCTGGTCTTACAGATCCAGGCCTCATTAGACCAGACTTATGTATTAGTATTAGTGTAGAACAGAATTGTTTCACATTTACATCTACAGGTCTTTTTTCTGTTATAATTATAAATTATATTTGTATTTTAGGACACAGATCAACCAAAGAAAACATCCACAGCCTTAAATAAGGACAGGTCCAACTGTGAGGATTGAGTATTATGAGCATTATTATAAAAGCTGAGACAGTGCAGAAAAGAATCCACCACTGTAAGTCTGCTCGGTGGATCTGTTGCATCAGCAGGAGGGACTAAACCCGGTCTGGACTGGGGCTAGACCTGAACCACAGTTACCTGAGCTGTTAGGGCTAGTAGAATGTCCAGGCAGTGGATCCTGTCTCCTGGGACCAGAGGCAGGTCCATCTGGATCATACGGATGGTGTTGGGTTTGGGGATCCTCAGAGGATCCTGTAGCACGTCGCAGAAATCCGACAGTTCACTGAAAACAAATACAACAACAAAGAAAAACAGAAAATAAATCTGTAAATTTACAAATGTCCCTAAAGAATACAAAGAAAAATAAAAGTAACTATAAACTTGTTATTAACTGTATACTGGTAAACACTGGTCTCACCCTGAACTTGGTCAGGTCCTAAGTTTTGGGTCTGCTTTGGTCCAGTTCAGCCTTCTTTATTTTTTTATCGTTTTTGGTAGACTCTTTATCTGAATCTTCACTGACCTGGTTTTAACTCAGTTTAAGACAAATCCAGCAAAAATCTGATTAAATTCCCCATAAACCAGTTCACACCCAATAAACCGGTTCGAACCCAAGTAAAGCCAGCTCAGATCCCGGTAAAAACAGTTCCCACCTGTACTGAATAAACTGTGTGGCGCTGGGGTCAAACTTCTCCCAGGTCTCGTAGAACATGTCGAAGTCCTCCTCGCAGAGCGGCTCGGTGCTCTCCTCTGTGGCAACATTAAAGTTCTCCAGGATGATGGCGATGTACATGTTGACCACCACCAGGAAGGACATGATGATGTAGGAGGTGAAGAATACCATGCCCACTGCCGGACTCCCACAGTCGCCCCGCACCTCAGAACCGGGGTTCTCCCGGTCAGGGTCGCAGTCAGGAGGCGTGTTCATGATGGGGCTTAATAGACCATCCCAACCAGCCGAGGTTGTGATCATGAACAGGCAGATCATACTGTTCCCAAAATCCTCAAAGTTAAACATATCATCAATCATTGCCTCCTGAAAACAAAAACACAGGTCTGAACCGCTGAGAAACCTGTTCAAAAATGGCTAAAACCTGTTCAAAACATCATTAAATCCTATTAAAACCTGTTCTCATCCACCAAAACCGTTACCTTCCTGACGTAGGCAAAGTTGCTCATGCCAAAGATGGAGAAGATGAACATGATGAGGAAGAGTAGGAGACCAATGTTGAAGAGCGCAGGAAGTGACATCATTAGAGCGAAGAGCAGTGTGCGAATGCCTTTAGCACCACGGATCAGGCGCAAGATCCGTCCTATACGAGCCAATCGGATAACTCGGAACAGAGTCGGAGACACAAAATACTTCTCAATGATGTCTGCCAATAACAGCCCTGAAAATAATGTGTGTTTGAACTTGGTGTGGTCTTGGAGCAGTACAAGTTTATTACTGGATTAGAACGTGTGTAGTCCTGGTTTGGTCTTGTCTGGTCCTGGTTTAATTCTGGTTTTGTCCTGGTTTGGTCATGGTTTAGTCCTGGTTTGGTCCTGGTCTTGAACCTGGTCTTGGACTAACCTACGATGGAGAGGATGACCACCACAAAGTCGAATATGTTCCAGCCAACAGAGAAGTAGTGGTGCCTCAGAGCGATGATCTTCAGAGAGCACTCTCCAGTAAAGAGCACAATGAAGACCAGGTTGATCCAGTATAAGATGGTCTCCTTCTGCAGACTCTGTTCGTCTGTCTCAACCATCATTGTAACCATGTTCAGGCAGATCAGGACCATGATGGACACGTCGAAGGCTTGCTGCGTCACCAGGTCAAACACTAGGCCCTGGAACCGGTTCTGGACCGGGGAGAACCAGGTGGAGTCAATCAAAAAAAAGAAAAATCCATCTAAAAGCTGTTCAAATCAAACTTAAACTTGTTCATATCCATCTAAAACCTGTTCAAATCCAACTAAAACCGGTTAATATCCACCAAAAGCCTGTTTAAATCCAACTAAAACCGTTCCTAATCCCTGTTCCCCTTCTGATCCATCTTACATCTGGTCTTGGGACTGGTTTCTGTGGTTTCTTTGAGCCCAATTTCTTCATGGCGTTGTAGTATTTCTTCTGTTCCTCTGTCATGAAGAGGTCAGTTCCTCCTAAGTTCAGGCACAAAGAGACTCGTTACATCTCAATATCTCAAGTTCCAGTCCAAGTCTGAACCAGGTCGGAACCGGGTCTAAACTAGGTCTGAACCAGGTCTAACTCAGTTCTGAACAGTGTTGGGAGTAACGCATTACAAAAGTAATGCATTAAAGTAATTTATTACTTTTTCCTGTAACGCAGTAGTGTAAGGCATTACAAATTAATTTTTAGTAATGTTTTACTCGGTACATTTTCAGCAAAGCTTGCGTTACAAAAAAAAAAAAAAAAAAAAACTTTTGCGAGACCGCACAATTTCATTAATCTCCCTCTTGTTGGTGTAACTTTGTTATTGCATGACATAGTCCAGTGAAGGCGGGTTTTACAGGAGTGGCACGAGGCAGTGGAAAAGAGGCTAATGAAGATGGCAGAAGACGACTGTACATTCACAAGGTGGACGTATGCTCCACCTCGTGAATGACAGTCTTTTTTAGAGGCAAAGGCCGGAACCGAACCCCGAGAGACTTTGATCTGGACCGCAAGACATTATTCATAATTACAAGCGCATTGTGTAAAACATATTTTTGAACTTCTAGGACAGCTAGCTCAAAAGCGCGGGTCTTCAGGTTACTATGGTTACGGATAGAGCAGCGGCAAATTCAACATGTTTAGCGTAGCCTGATAATATGTTAGAAAGAACTAAAATCTAAAAGTTGAGCCTTGGCAAAACATAACGAAGATTCACTGACATTATGGACGGAGAGGGAACGTTTATTTTAGTTTATTCATCTCCTAAGCTCCGTGTCAGTGTCAAAGCTGAACAACAGCCCTTTATCCTCCAGTCCAGGATGCTTTGATAATCAGAATGAATCCAGAACTGAACCAGGACTGGACAGGTTTTATGTCTGGATTAAAAAGACTAAGATTAAAAAGAGGAAGTGAGGACATCTAATACTATGGTGAGGTGTACATTTGTCTGTCAACTTCTTTATTGTGTTGTAAGTGAGGTACTTAACTAGTTTGTCGCATATTAGTAGTAGTAGCAATAGCTTACGCTGTTCGCGTTCGTTTGAACCCAACACCTGTTCATTTGGGAGATTAAAAACAGAAAAGGTGTGAAAAAAGGGTTTGGAGATGAGTGACACAGGTTGAGTCTTCCTTATGTTGTGTTAGTTTCTTTCTTCTGAATCCTAAATGCTAATACAGAATTTAGGATTAATTACGGGGTAATTAATGTTAGCCCGTGTGGGGTAACATTAATTACAAAACAAAGGATAAAATACAGAATACAGTGCACATTCATCTCCAGATTGTTTAAGAGGGTGTAGGTGTGGAATAAATGAGACTTTACTTTAAAGAATTATATTCAAACCCATATCCTTTTATTTAAATTTTCCGGACCCCTCACTTGAGGAAAGTTAAGTAAGCGGACCTCTGCTGATTTTAATTGAAGACCCCTGGCCTAAGGGTTTTTTCTTCTGTGTTATCTTACTAAGCAGTTAGGCTATGTTTAGCCTGTGGACTAAAACGACTGAGGCTAAGGGGTTGGTCCTCCAAGTGCACTTTATACTTGAGAAAGCACAGCCTAATCTATGTTCATCATGTGCACTTTGTGCATGACAGTTTTGTGTTGTGAACCTCTTGAATTCAAAGAGAATAAAGTAAAACAAATGTGCATCTTGTCATGGCATTAGAGTTTACTTATGTTGTGTCTAATATTAATAGACCCAAGCTATTCACGGATATCGCCAGATAATAATTTTACCTCGACCATACTTTAAACAGACTTTAATCATCAGTGATTTTGTCTGTCATCCTTTCTTGTCTTGAGCCTTCACTTTACCAATTATATGCTTTATTGTTCGTAGCCTGGATACCCCACAGTCATTATGGAACATCAAATTGCCTTCTACTGGATGTAAAATGCTCTGTATTACATTTTGTCATTTAAGAATTTTAAGTTCTACCTTGTAGTTATTTTCGTGAAAGTAACTTAAAAGTAATACAGGAGTAATGTAATGTATTACAATTCTGAGAAAGTAATATTGTAAGGTAAAGTATTACATTTAAATAACAGTAATAAGTAATCTATAATGTATTACAGTTTGGAAGTATCTTGTACAACACTGGTTCTGAACCAGGTCTAACCGGATCTAAACCAGGTCTGAACCCGGTCTAACCCTTGCTCTAGAATAGTCTTGGTTCAGACCCTGTTTTGGGTAATTTTTTTATCAGATACTTATCTTGGCCTTCTGTTGGTTGAAGTTGTCGATGATGACTCCAATGAAGAGGTTTAAAGTAAAAAAGGAGCCAAAGATGATGAAGCAGACAAAGTATAGATACATGTAGAGGTTGGCCTCGTAAGACGGTTGCCACTCCACCTAAAATAAAAACACCATGAAACACATAAGAGAACATGACTCTGAATCAGTGGTTAAGAGACATCATATGATCAGAATAAATAGGGTCATGTGATTGTGTTATGTGACCAGACTCAAAAGGGTTATGTGACCAGTGTAATGGAGTGACTGACCTCTCGTGTGTCCACGGCTGCATACATGATGTCCATCCAGCCTTTGAATGTGGCCTACAACACACAAAAGTCTACCTAAATCCAACTAAAACCCTATAAATCCAACTAAAACCTGGTGTAATACACCTTAACTCTAAACTAAAATTACTTTTTCCAGGTCCTTCTACTAAACTAATTAACTAAAACCTTGATGGTGAACATGGTCTGGAACATAGGGTCTAGAATTAAGATTTCTAATAAAGTTATATCTAGTCAGAACCATCAGAGAACCGTAGAGTATTATTTTTACATATCACCTGCAGAGGAAAAATGCCAAATACAGACATTTAATTAAATGCCCCACCAGAAAGGAGAACACACAGGTCCACTGCGACACCACTTAAGTGCCCCGCGCCGCACATCATGGTTCACCTGATGCCTGTGTACAGAGGCTGAAGCTCTGCATCGTGAGGATATCTAAAAGGTGGCCCAACGAGGCTGTTTATAAGCTTTGGATGTGTTGTGACTCTATTGTTTGGACAAGTATCCGGACTACATTAGTTTTTGTAAGGACAACATTGTTCCAGTGTGCACAAGGGTGAGTAAAAACAATGACACACCCTGGTTCACAGCAAAACTCAGGCAATTAAGGCTAGAAAAAGAGGCGGCACTCAGGAGTGAGAACAAAGAAGGCTACAAAAAGGTCAAGATATAGCAGAGAGATGAGAAGAGCAATGAGAAGAGCAAAATGAATTTAATCTGGGAAACTCTCAGCTAATGACTGTTTCTGTTTAGAAAGGCCTGAACGAGTTCTACTGCTGTTTTGATGAACAATCAGGAATTTCTGACACCTTCCCAGGCACCTCCACTCTAATTTCCCACACATGGATGGTTTCACCCAGTGGAGACGAGAATGTAAACAGACTGCTGAAAAGACTGAACCCGGCTTAAAGTCCCCAGCCCAGATTTAGTTACTCCATCTCTGGAGGCTCTGGTCCATCATGACCAGAACTTCCCAACACAAGAACAGTTTCTTCCCCTCTTCCCCCTCCCCGTTTGGACTAAAAAATAATACCCTGATGGTGGTTTACTACATCTGTAGTCACAACAGCCCTGGGGCAGACTGACAGGGCAGCCATTTTGGCCCTACGGCCTCTGACTACCACCAAAGTACTGCTACTACTGCAAGACAATATATACAACACACAGAACAAAAGATACAAGACTAATTCCAACAAAAAAAATGCACTCAATAGTTTTCTATGTAATCACAGATAACTTTTAACAACCTGTTGTACATTTGTGCTCATAAGTTTACATACCCTTGCAGAATTTGTGATTGTTTGGACATTTTTCAGAGAATATGAATGAAAACACAAAAATGTTTCTGTCACTCATAGCCATTTATTGCAAAACAATTGTGTTTAATCTTTTTACAGAAACTACCCAAATGACCCTAAAAAAGAAGGATTCTGTTTAAACTAAACCAAGGTCAGGTCGACCAATAAATATTTCAGCCACAACTGCCAGGGAACTTGTTCAGGATGCAAAGAAAAACCCTCAAAAATTTCAGCTGAAATACAGGACTCTCTGAAAAAAAGTGGTTTGGCTGTTTCAAGATGTATGATAAGAAAAAAGGGCTGCATGGTCAAGTCGCCAGAAGAAAGCCATTGCAACATAAATGCCACAAAGTGTCCCTCTTAGAAGCACAGAGACAAGCCTCAAAACTTCTGGAACAAAGTTATTTAAATTGATGAGACCAAAATTGAACTTTTGGCCACAACTATAAATGTAACATTTGAAGAGGAGTCAACAAGGCCTCTGAATGAGAGGTACACCAGTCCTACTATGAAACATGGGACGTACTTGGAAATTCCAACATGAAAATGACCTAAAGCACAAAGCCAAGTCAACTTGTCATTGGCTACAGCAGCATAAAGCGAGGGTTCTGGACTGGCCTCAGTCTCCTGACCTCAATATCATTGAGCTTTTCTGGGGAGATCTCACACGTGCAGTTCATGCAAAATAGCCCAAGAATTCACAGGAACTGGGGGCTTTTAGCCAAAAAGAATGAAAAATGAAAAAAAAAAAACTTTACCATCAGAGAAAATAAAGAGCCTCATCCACAACTACCACAAAAGACTTCAGGCTGTCATTGATGTTAGAGGGTGGAGGGCTATTAATAACTGCTACACTTTTGTTCAGGGTTATTTGGGTAGTTTCTGTTAAACACAATTGTTTGACAATAAATGGCTTCACCCAACCACTAACTATTAGTAAAAGAAAGGTTTTTGTGTTATCATTCGTATTCTTTGAAAAATGGCCAAACAATCACAAATTCTGCCAGAGTATGTACACCTATGGGCACAACTGTATGTTGTATTCAATGCTGTATATTAAGATCTGGTATATTGCCACAGTAGTGTTGTATGGAGTATTGATGAGGACCTACCACTTGTAGCAGAGATAAATATCCCATGCCTACATTGTCATAGTTGACTTTGACATTTCTCCAGCGGACCTGCCCTGGGTTCTGCAGCATGAGCTCTTCACACTGAGAGCGGTTCTCCACTTCCTCGGGTATGAACATCTCTCCTGATGTCTCATTGGAGCAGAAGTAGAACTTTCCTGCAAAAAGGTTTACGCCCATGATGCTGAAGATGAGCCAGAAGATCAGGCATACAAGGAGGACATTAAAGATGGAGGGGATGGCACCAACCAGAGCATTTACCACCACCTACAGACCACAACAAAATGTTAGTATGTTAAAACAATAAAAATATTGCAAACACACTAGCCGTTCACCGGACATACCAGACATAGCTAAATATTAATAACAAAAAGAAAGAACAGGCAGAAGGAGAGGAGGGGTTAAGTTTTTGTAGAAATTATAACTATAAACCAACCACTCCATGTTATGTAAATTTCACCATGAAGGTGAGGACCGGCTCCACACCTCCATGGGGGAGTCACCCACCAAAATAGCCTATGTTGAATAACTGGTTGCTTGTCGCTTTTTAACAAGGAAAAGCCATAAAACTACATTTCAATTCTGTATTGTAATTTTCATAAATAACAAGATTAGGTTTTGGGCTCCGCATAAATCATAGAATAGTGCAAAGTTATTTAGTGCAATTCAATAAAGTCAAAACTCCATAAAAAATATCAATGCAATGAACAGGACATCAGAAGTCACACAACAGTGATGTTCAAAAATGAACATGTGACAGTTCTGGTTCAGTCCTGGTCTAGTTCTGGCTTGGCCATGGTCTTACCCTCATTCCCTCAAAGCGGGACAGCGCTCTGAGCGGTCTCAGGGCCCTCAGAGTCCTCAGAGACTTGATGGCCCCCAACTCTGAGTATCCCAGAATATTAGCCGTGAGAGAGATCAGGGAGACCTGCAACAGGACAGGTTAAATCCAACTTAAACCTGTTCAGATTCATCTAAAACTTTCAGCTCCTGACTAACGTCAACAATGAGGAAGTCCAGCCAGCACCAGGCGTTGGTGAAGTAGGTCTGAAACCCATATGCTACCCACTTCAGGACCATCTCTACCACAAAGACATAGGTGAAGACCTGGTCTGCGTACTCCAGGATGATTTTAATTGCGCGCCGCTGCTCCAGGTAGATGTCCTCAAATGCCTGCAGCACAAACATATTCATCTATCAATCTGCATTAAAACTAACATCTCTGTAAATCAACATTAAATACAATTGCATAGACCTGGTTTTACTGCTTCTTTTTAGTATATCATATTTATATTATATTTGTGAGTTTTTTAGCTGTTACAGTGGTTACTGTATATTTGAGAGTTTGTGGGCTATTACAGTTGTGTTAGGGGTTTTACATGCTTGTACAGCCACCAATAAGGGCACATTTTTTTCTCCAATTAAGTTTCATTTCCACTCACAGACCTCTAGTGCTGGTAAAAGTGACAACACCAGTTAGGGTTAGGGTTACCAGTTAGGCAGAAACAGCCATGGGTTAAAGAAGAAGTGCTGTCCAGCCAATGACAGTGAAAATAAAGAAGCACAGCAACTGATGGATTTGGTGAAAGCTTGGCACTTAGAACTATATAAACTAATGTTTAGGAGCTGTTGATAGGAGACACTCTGGTAAATATTCTGGAGGAGCCGTAAGGTGCCAGTGCAATGTGGATTGGTCAGCAGTCATAGGCGGAGGTGACCTAATCCCCGGACACAGAATCTGGCACTAGGGACATGGAATGTCACTTCACTGGGGGGGGGAAGAGCCTAAGCTTGTGTGGGAAGTTGAGAGATACTGACTAGAATTAGTCGGTCTCACCTCCACGAACAGCTTGGGTTCTGGAACCCAACTTCTCGGGAGAGGCTGGACTTTCCAATACTCTGGAGTTGCCTGTGGTGAGAGGCGGCGGGCCGGTGTGGGCTTGCTCATAGCACCCAAGCTCAGCCTCCATCTGTTGGAGTACACCCCGGTGAACAAGAAGTTCGCTTCCCTGCGCCTTTGGATCGGGGATAGGTCTCTCACTGTCATGTGCGCATATGGGCCGAATGGCAGTGCATAGTACACAGCCAGGGTACAAGGAGGGAATGGGTGGTTGACAGGTGGTGAAGAAAAAGCTGAGTTTCAAGGCGAAGCCCTTTAATTTACAGGTTGATCTACATTCCTACTTTCACCTATTGTCCTAAGCTTTGGGTCAGCACCTCAGTGTTTCCTCAATTGGATGAACAAATGGATGGATACCTGTTGCTGTGGTTACTGTATGTTTGCTAGCTATTTACCAAAGCGCCACTGCTGAGGAGGATCATGAAGATGATGAAGGTCTCAAAGTAGTTGTGCTCAACAATAAAGAAACAAGTTTTTCTGATGTGTGTCCAGACCAGACCTCGGCCTTGAGTTGGGTCCAGGTCCAGGACTGGACACCGTCTGTAACACTCTGTGGAAACAAGAAGTGTGTGAGGGCAGGGTGAGACCACTGTGAGGATAGTGTGTAATGTAACTTCTCTCTTCATTAGGTTACACTGGATCCCTGTTAATGCCTCATCAAGTTCAAAGCTATGCTCTTGGCCAACAAGTCCACCACTGGTTTCACAATCTCATATCTTCACTCACTAATACAGACCTATGTTGCTGACAGATCCCTGAAAACACATTTCTTCTGTCAACACCTAACTGACAAACACTGAGTTCTATTACTTTTCTATCTCTTCCTTTTTTTATATATATAAAAAAAACACTTAGCTTTGTATATTGTGCTAGGTTTTAACTGACTAGTTTTTGGTGCACTCATTTTGCTACTTTGTTTGTTAAAATTGCTTCCATTGTTTTCATTGGTAGATTGCTTTGGATAAAGCGTCTGCTAAATAACTAATGTAAATGGAAATGTAACCAGTGTGAGGGTAGTGTATGACCAGTGTGTGATGAGTGTGAGACCAGTGTGAGACCAGTGTAAGGGTTAGTTAGTTATTTATTTATTTTGATCACTACAAACTAACAAACAAATTAGGCCATCGCCCAGAATAGCTGGAGAAACCTAACCCTAATAATTTAAATATAGTTTACAACCCCACCCCAAAATACCTTACCAAACCTTTGCTGTATGCATTCTCAAATTTCCTATATTTGCTTAGACAACACATAATTTCAGGCTTTATTAGAGATGACCTCAAAAACAGTTTTCTATCCAGACCTTGGTATTTACATCCTAGGCAGCCAGGAAGTTTGGGCATTCTGCTTAGACTGCTGCCCCCGCGACCCGGCCCCAGATAAGTGGAAGAAGATAGATGGAAATAGATGGTTACATAATTATGTATGTCAATGGTTGTGCTATAAATTCAATTGTGGTTAATTAATTTCCTGTCAAAGTTTTACATTTATATTTCATTCGTTTGACTTATATAAAGTGGATTTGTGTGTCTTTCAAGTACATCAATCAGATTTAAATTGTTTCCATTTTTATTAATTTTCTTTGCAAGATTATATTCCACATTTACAAAATATTTATTAAATCCATTAACAATTTCTTTATCAGTATTGAAACTAGTGTTATCATTCTAAGTTTCTTTACTTTTCTTTTCCCTCTTTTATAATTTGGTTGATCACTTTCAAGGTTTCTGTTGTTTCTGTTGTTCCAGAAATTAATGATAGAACTCCGTTTTGCTTTTTCTCAGAATTGTTATCAATTTAATCAATTTCTCCTCAGATTTCTTTATTCTGAATTTCTTTAATATAGTTTTTATATAGTACATATTTCTTCTTGCAAGCATTCTCTAGTTCTTTTAGTATTCCATGGTTTTCTTATAGGGTAGTTATTGTCTTTTACTTTTGCAGTGGGCAGTTCCTTATATATACAGTAGCAAGAAATGTGAAACTTTTGGAATTTCATAGCTTTCTGAATAAATTTGTCTTAAAATGTAATCTAATCTTCATTTAAGTCAAGAGTATTGACAAACATAATGTGTCTTACACAAAAAAATTCTGATTCATTTATGTCTTTATTGAAAACAACCAAAAAAAACCTCATAGTGCTTGTGGAAAAAGTAATGGAACCCTTGAGTTATAGACCACAAAAAAGCTAATTGGAGTTTTAGCACACCTGGGGCCAACTCTGCGAGATTCTGCTTCCTGCTTCTGAAGACGGCAGTCGCACCTCTGCTTGCTCATGCCAGCTTTACTTTTCTTTTTAGTTATCTTCAGATTTAGCCAATGACTTTATGATTAACTTTACATTACTTTTTACTTTTTTTTAACTGGATTTTTATGTTTTTAAATATTTTTTACTTTTTAAACAGTACTTTGGACCTGCTGAGCGACTGGAGTCTTGGTGTCTATTTTTTCAAAATGTCTGGGGTAAAAACAACTGCTACAAACTCTTTCTGCCAAAATTGTTGGTAATATGAACAGGAAATCAGTGTGCTACAAACAAAGATTTTTGCTTTGGAATCTGAAAGAGGAGTTCAGGGGACGATCCCGATCACACAATGTGGTAAGACAGTGAATTTAAACTTGGATAATACAGTGTCATTCCCAAAACTGAGCAAAGCAATGGGATTTAAACAAAATGAGGCCACCTGGCATAAAAATGGTTCCCAGCCAAAGCAGCACTAGATAAGAAAAAAGAATGCTAGCATCACAGAAGCATATGAAGCAAACAGATTTGAATCACTGATGAATAAACCAGAAAAATCTGCTGTAACTTTAAAACATGGAAATAAAACTTTATCTATGGAAAACAGGAGACATGAATCTGTGGAAAAGCACCAGGCAAACAGAGACAGAGAATATATGCCAAAAGTGAAGGACAGCAATATCCTGCTGCTTGGAGACTGTGCTATGGTCACTGATATAACAATACGCCTCTTCCAAGTCATGTCCAAACACACAGGCATTAAACAGCTGATAGTACACATGGGTGCAGTTGACACCAGGAAGGGGGAATCAGAAGTTTTAAAAAAGGATTTCTCCAAGCTTTTAGATAAACGTGAAAACCTGGAAATGCAATCCTTTATCAGTGGACCACTCCCAAACATCGACAGAAGGATCAATAAATTCAGTCGGCTGCTTGCACTAAATACATGGCTGTCGACAAGTACAAGGCCTGCGAGAAAAGAGCAGTACACTTCATTGATAAATTCAACTTGTTTTGGCAACGTGTAGACCTGTTTAAAGGAAAGGGTCCACACCTGAACAGAGGAGGGGTCAGAAGGCTAACGAATGATCTCCTGCACTCCGTGAGACACCTAAATGGTTCTGGGCACCCTCTTGAACAAGCTCTGAGAAGCAATCAGCCACTGGATGAAGAAAGTACTCCTGCCTCACCAGCCAAGGATCCTTCTCTGACTGGACCACCATCAACACCTCTACCACAGAAATGGACCCCCCAATAGGACCCTGGACCCCCCCCCCCCCCCTCCCAGTAACATCAACACCTTCAACCCATTCCCCAATTTCACCAATGGGATTTCCAGATCACCTGGAAATTTTGGTAAAATCTGGAATTAAGATGATACCCCTTACACCTAACTTGGCCAGGTCACGGGTACTATCATCATCCATAGAAACACCACCCCAAAACCACCCAGGAGTACCACTTCTCCACCTTGGCCATTACTTACAGTCCAATGCCCCTCTGTCAAACCCCCTCCACCTCCTCCCAGACCAGTTCTAAAAGCCTTGACTAGCATCAGGGCTACTATCAGTGATTAGGACACTGAGGGCCTCTGCTGTTCCAGGACTTTTTGTCATAATAAAACCCTTATCAACCTGAGGCCCTGGGAGAGGGCCTCAGGTCTTTGTCAGCGTGTTAATGAACCGACCCATAACAGAGGTCACACTCTGGACCTGGTCATTACAAAGGGTGTTCATATTTCAGAGGTCACTGTGATTGATGTTGCTCTGATCATTCCTGTGTCTTCTTCCATCTGTTCATAATTCCAAAAGTTACTGCTGGACCTACAGTTGTTCAGAAGAGACACATTAATGTTAACACCAGGACACAGTTTATGGAGGCAATAGGGTTTGAAAATACCTCATCAGGTCAAGTTGATGATTTGTTGAACTGTTATACTTCAGGTGTTTTAAATGTTATTGACACTATTACTCCTGTTAAGGTTAAAGTGATGAGGAAGTGGCAGAAGGCTTTGTGGAGCAATGCTCCTTCTGTCAGGGCACAGAAAAGGGAATGCCTGTCTGTCGAAGGAGCCCATGGACACGCATACAACTCCTGCTCATGGTGTAGAAAACATAAGATGCACTACCCAGCATTCCCTGCTTTGGCCACAGACTGTGATTGGCTCTAGGACCACTTTCTTATGTGTCATCGGAGCAAGGCTCATGTGACCAGGAAATAAACAGTTTCCCTCGATTCTCCCGCGTCTAAGGATTCAAATGAGGTATCACATGTTCAATTTGACCAATGGGATGCGGAGAACTGTGTAGTGTTGGGAGTTTTGCTGTGGGTTATTCCAGCAAACATTTAAGTGTCTTAACAAGAAATACGTTTATTTTCATTTTATTTTTATATTGTTATGGATGTATGTTGGGAATATTGGTTATATAAACATGGGAAAATTATTAATGGTTGTTTTAAAATTGATATGTTGAAGTTGGTTATTGTGCGACGTCAGAATGAAGGGACGGGTCGCGCCTGCGCTCCCTCAGTATAGTTTGTGACTGAGGAGAGGCAGGTATGTATCAGGGGGAGCTCTGTAATAAAGAGCGGAAAATATGTAGAACTAAGTAAAGTTTTGAGTTGATATTGATTGTGATAAGTCCCTAGAACTAGAATAAGTAGTTAGATGTATGTTTTCATTGATAAGGGAGTTGTATTTTCCGTATTATGTTTGCGCACGTGTTTGTATTATGTTGCGTGCTGCGTGGCAAATTCGAGCGTGAGTTTTACGTTGATTAGTTCTCTAAAAATAATTTTGGTGGATTCTGTCTGTATAAATGTTGTTAGTATTATAGATATATGTAGCTTTTGTTTTTTTATGTTAAATTGTATGTTTATAGTCTGCTATAGTTTAGTGTTTTGTGTATTAAGTTGAACTGCAGTCACTGTTAGAGAGGGCAGTATTTAACATGTCTTTCTCATGCATTCTTCAGCTGAGAGAAGAAAAGTAAAGCTGAGAGTGTATGTTGACTGTCCTCTTCTAATAAATTACAGGTATGTAAAAAGGGAAAAATAACACTATACGATCTAGTAGAATGTTGAACATTATATTAATGTTATAAAGTATTATTAATGTGAATTTTTTATTTGTATTATTTCTTTTTGTATGTGACTGAGTTTTAATAACTAAGATGCAAGATGGTGTAAAATCTATGTGAATTGAAATGCTGAGTATAGTTTGTGACTGAGGAGAGGCAGCTGAGAGAAGAAAAGTAAAGCTGAGAGTGTATGTTGACTGTCCTCTTCTAATAAATTACAGAATCCTCCAAAGAGCTTGATGTCAGTGGATCGTTTGTTGTGCCGTATAAAATACGCTACAACCGTCTCTCACCAGCTGCAGCATCTCTCAGCATCCACAATACACACAGAGTCAGGAGGAAGAATAGAGACAGAAAACACAAATAAATACATAAAAGTCTGGTTTAAATTCTCAAAAATGTATTTAATAAACAACATTAGTGATATAAACATAAAATATATAGTATTTACATGACTAAACTGAAATTTACCAGACTGGATCAAAGTGGGCCAAAGTGGGCTTTTTTGAAAGCTCGCCTAATTTATCTGTACTAAAATCTCTTGAGTTTTATTCTGCTTCACATTATCAGTTTAATACTTTGCAGGGATAATGTAAACATGTTTTATTTACATTTTAGGAAGTACAGAGTCTTGAATTCAGCATCCTAAAGAGCTCATATCATAAAATACTGGGTTTTTTTTTTAGGCGAGGCAAAAATAATACATTTAAGCTGTGTGCCATCTTCATTTTCTCTTTATTAGTAACACATATTCATATGATAACACTTTTTAACAAATCTACAAATGTTCCCTTTATAATGACACCAAAATTATTCAAATACACCTTATGGTTGCTGAAATATAGCCATTTCTTTACGGGAATGCATTTTTCGAGCAGTGGTCTTGAAAATAGGCTTAGGGCTGAATTGGTTTCAGTCCTATCTTGAAGACAGAAAGTACTTTTTTTCGGTTGATAACTGTGTATCAGACCAAATGGCCCTGACATGTGGGGTTCCACAGGGGTCTATCTTGGGACCTCTATTATTCAACCTCTACATGTTTCCTTTAGGCCAGTCAATACACAGCTGTGGCGTATCCTACCATAATTATGACCCTCAGATTTACATTTCACTCACAGCAGCTGAAAATGGACCAGTCTATTCACTGTCACAGTCTCCAACTGAACAGAGACAAGACTGAACTAATTATCTTTGGAACAGAAACAAAGAGAACGTGTCAGCAGTCACCTCGAGTCTCTTTCTCCAAAATATAAAAAACAGGTTAAATCTAGGTGTCATCATGGACTCAGACTTGAATTTCCAGAGTCACATTAAGTCAGTTACATCATCTGCATTTTATCACCTTAAAAACATTTCCAAAGTCAAAGGGATAATGTCTAAACCAGACTTAGAGAAACTTATCCATGCTTTTATCTGCAGCAGGTTAGATTACTGTAACGGCTGCTCACTGGTCTCTCAAAACGAGGGTTAAGACAGCTGCAGCTTATTCAGAACGCTGCTGCTCGGGTTCTAACTAACACCAGGAAGTACAATCACATCAGTCCAGTTTTAAAATCTCTGCACTGTCTTCCTGTTTCTCAGAGAATAGACTTTAAAGTGTTTTTTTTATCTGCACTCTTCTTTTAAAATTTTTCTTATGTTTTTTAATCTAAATTTTGTCTTTTATCCCTGTAAAGCACTTTGAGTTACCCAGTGTATGAATTGTGCTATATAAATAAAATTGCCATGCCTTGTTAAGCTAATACATTTGGAGGTGTGGACTACAGCTACTTTGACTAATAAAAACCCTTTAATCTTTTGGAGTTTGCTTTGCTCAAGAAGAACACGCTTTTGTGAGCCGTGCCTCGGCAAAAAGATATTTTTTTTGTAAATCAACAATTAAGGAGCTACGATCAAGAATTGTTGATTTACATAAAGCTGGAAAGGGTTACAAAGTTATTTCAAAGACTTTAGAAATCCACTAGTCTACAGTTAGGCAAAAAAATCTTTAGGATTGTTGCTACTTTATCGAGAAGTGGGGGCCCAGTCAAAATAACCTCAAGAGCACAACAAGGACTCATCAATGAAGTAAAGAAACAACCCAGAATGACAGCCAAATATTTGAAGGCATCATTGGAACTTGTTAACATCTCTAATGAGTCTACAATACGTAAAACGCTGAAAAAGAAGGGTATCGACAGCAGGACTCCACAAAGGAAGCCACTGCTTACTCAAAAGAACATTGCTGCACACCTGAAGTTTAACAAAAGAGTACATTGACACTCCACAGTAGTATTGGCAAAATGTTTTATGGACTAAGATTGAACTATTTGCAAAAAACACACAGTGCTACAGATGGGTTAGGGTTAGAAAGGGCACGGCAATCATCCCAACTGTAAAGTATGGTGGAGGAAACTTAATGATTTGTGCCAGTTTTGCTGCATCTGGGCCTGCAATCATTGTTGGGAAGATCAATTCCCAAGTATATCAGACAATTCTTCAGGATAATGTGAAGGTGTCTGTACACACTGAAACAGTCTAGAAGGTGGGTGATGCAACAGGACAACAATCCATAACACCCACAACAGGATGGCTTCAGAAAATAAAAATCCGCCTTTTGGATTGGCCAAGTCATAGCACAGAACGAAAGAATATGACAGACCTAAAGCCATTCTACCAGGAAATATGGGCTAAAATTTCTCTTCAACAATGTTAAGGTCTGATCCACAGCTACAGGACGCGCCTGGTTGAGGTGACTGCTTCCAAGGAAGGGGTCAAACCAGTTATTAAGGGTTCACTTATTTTTGAGTGTGTTCAATAATAAAAAGAAATATCAGAATTTGTTTGTGTAATTATTTTTAGACACATTATGTTTGTCAATACCCTTGACTTAGACAAAGATCAGATCACATTTTAAGACAAATTTATTCAGAAAACTTTTGGGCACACAAAGATTAGTAACACTATGCAGCCCAAATTTTTCATTCAGGCAAATAGATTATTGCAAATGTACAGCCATAACAAGTAGTTATTACTACAGTCGCCGTTACAACATAACATACAACATACGTAGTCGCAACTACAGTTGCTGTTAACAACATACATACCATAGGCATACAGACATCAAGACAACAACCTGATAACAGTACACGTGGAACCACCAACCTTCCAGTTAAGGGGCAAACGCTTTACCACTGAGCCCCTGCGGATTAAGAGGAAAAGAGTCAGACAGATGTCAAATAGCAGACGTGTGGTTTGTGATACGATAGGATAGGAAGGCGTGTGTGAGACATTTAGGCATAGCTGTTTGTGAGAGCCCCATGACCTTGTCCTTGATGGGAGTACGGGTAGTACCAGGAGGACAAGATAAGACCTAGCTGCTGGCCAAACATCTAATCAAGAGAGAGAGACTTATAGGGCGTTTACACCAAACGCGAATTGCGCGAATAAATCGCGCTATTCGCGCGTAGTTGGACGCTTGAACAACTCGCTTCATTCGCGTGTGAAATTCGCTTCATTCGCGCGTGAAATTCACTCAACAACAAACGCGAATTCGCGTCATCGGAGGGGCTTCTGTCTGGCGGGTTGTTTCATTGCAAAATGGCTGACATAGACTTTGTTGAAAGAATAGCAGCGCTATATCTGCTGTGGAAGGCTGAAAACTGGCGTAGACCCGTTTGGCGCCGTGTTTGGGTCCATCAGATCCTTCGGAGATGAAGCGAGCTTGGTGAGTTTCACGACCTCCTCCAGGAGCTGCGCCTGGATGACGGCCGCTTTCAACGGTATTTCCGACTGAGCCGGTCCCAATTTGATGACCTGTTGTCCCGTGTCGGGGCGCGGATTTCCCTACAGGACACCAACTACAGGTGCTCTATTCCACCTGCAGAGCGCCTGTCCATCTGTCTCCGGTCAGTAAATCCTTAAATATTCGATGTGATTAATCTATAAATGATTTATGATTGAGAACCTCGACACTCTCTTCTGAACACAGTAATCAACTTCAATAAAATGTCAATTAACTTACGACAGTCAAAATGGGGCTCTAAAAAATCTTATGATGGACATTAAAACTATATACAAGAAACATTTACAAATATTTACATGCAGGAATAAAAAGGATCTTGCTTGGAAGAGGGAAGAGTGAGGGCCAAAGTAAAGGAGAGGAGAAAGGAGAGAGAGTCTGGTTCATTCCCTGCAGAGATTGCTGCTTTTTAAAACTATTCAGTTGGCTCTAATTGTTCCAAATTAAGCAGAACTGTGCTGCTTTCATAAATTAATTTGTGTATTTGAAATTTGACGAATTCCTTCGTCTGATGTGGCAACCTCTGCAGGGAAGGAACCAGACTCAAGAGGAAGAGCTCATCCTCAGAGCGTGGAGGTGGCACTGGAGCAACTGGTCGGGCCCGGAGTGCTTCTAGGAGCTGCCGCTCCACCTACGATGGCTGCTCCCTGGGCCTTCTTGGAGCTCTTCTCCTTGGTGGCACTGTATCAAATTTACAACACATTTTGTGAAAGCAGAAAGGATTACCTCATTCACAAACAGTCATGCTATATGAGACTATGAGTGCTTACGTAAATACAATGTTCAAGTAAACATGGTCATTGTTGCCTGTACACACCTGTGGGTACAGCAGCAGATGTTGAAGGGCCGGCAGGGTAAGCAGCAGCAGGTTCTGGCAGAGGGGACCCAGGCTCACTGCCATCCAAAGAACCAGTTAGCTCTGTCATGACAATATTAATGATTAATACAACATATTTATACATTACAGCAGTCAGAGATTTTTTTTTAGACTTTTCAGCATTAACTTCACTTATGAACACACCTCCTGTCTCTGAGTGCCCTGCTGCTGCTGCTTCTGTCTCGCTCTCGGGGTGGTGGTACACTGTGGTCCGATTATTCTCATCCCCCCTCTCCATATTCCTGCTTGTCTCTCGTGGGGAGACGAAGGGGTCGAGGAAAGACAGGACCACAGAGTATTTCCACCTTTTCCCTGACCCTGCTGCTGACCAACTCCTTTTCTCCGTCTCCTTTCTCCTCTCCTTTAAATAGGTGTCCCTCAGACTTTTCCACTTATGTCTGCACACTTCCTCTGATTAAAACACATCAACTCATCAGTGGGAGACTAGTAGTAAAATACCGCGAATTAGCTAGCTCAATTTGCCGATTTTAGCTAGCGCAATATATATTGTTCAAATTGAGTAAAGACCGTTTTTACAACTTACCAGATTGTCCAACCTCCTCACTCACTTTCTTCCAAGCAAGATCCTTTTTATTCCTGTCTCGATAATAGTATGAGGATGTGTCATATAGCACCGGTTGTCCGCAGACAGCGACAATTAATTTGTCCTCCATTGTGGAATGTCTCTACCATAGATTGGTCTCTACGGTTTGCCTCCGCTCGTAAACACGTCACTTCTAGAGCAAGTTCCTGATTGGTTAACGCGCCGCGAATATTCGCCAAAGTTCAGATTTTTCAATTCGCTGAATTCGCGCTGCGTCATTCGCGCGAATCGCGCGACTCGCGTGAATCGCGTCATTCGCGCCGCCTAATTTGCGCGAATCGCGCCGCAGGACTTCCACGCGCATCTAATCGCGTCTTTGCATTGACTTAACATGTAAATCACTTGCGCTTAACGCTTAATTCGCGTTTGGTGTAAACGCACCTTTAGGCAGCGGAAGGGAGACAGAAATTTAAATTAATCCAAATTTTGATCTATGGTCATTTATCCGGCTCGTAATCAATCAGTTCTGGTTATCAGCGTTAAGTGTATGTGTTCATTTTGTTGAATAACTTTGATTTTTCATCTTCTCTGAGTTGTCCACTCTTCTCTGCATGTCCTCAGTTTGGGCCAAAATGTTTCGATTCAGCTCTTCAATTTGTGTATCCCTTTGTTAGCGCTTTTTTTATTTCTTTTCCATCGATTGTAGTAGGCACTCAAAGCACTTTACAGACAATAAGCTATTTACCAGTGATACAGCTGGAACACCACTGGAGGCAAGTTAGGTTAAGTGTCTTGCCCAAGGGCACAACGACAGTATGTGGGGGAGAGCGGGATGTTATGATGTTTTGGGATGTTTTCGAGCGGGGATCGTACCGCCCACCCGCTAGTCGAAGGACAGCTGCTCTACCCAATGAGCTACTGCCTCACAGGTATAGCAGCTCTCAGGTCTGATTCTCGGTTTTCTGTATGTCCACAATCCATGCTGAGATGTTGTGAGTCAGCTCACTGGACTGTGCGTCTCTGTTCTAATCCCTTCAGCCTGTCACTCACGTCACAGCAGCACAAAACATAAAATTCCAAAAGGTTCACATACTTTTACTTGCCAATGTATATCTCAGTGTATCTTAGAAGAAAACGTTCATATGCATCATTAGGATCAGACAAGGAGTAAACATTGCTCCAGTTTAGATTACTAAGTGCAAAGGGCATCATGCATCTAATTTATTGGATTGTTTTTAATGTATTATTATTATTATTATTATTATTATTATTATTATTATTATTATTATTATTATTATTATTATTATTATTATTATTATTATTATTATAATATTATTATTATTATTACATATTACATATTACATATCATTTTTAGATCGCTCTTCTGGGGATGCAAAGACGCTTTACATATCAATTATTTGTTCATACACAGTCACACACTGGTGGTAGTAAGCTACATTTGTAACCACAGCTGCCCTGGGGCAGACTGACAGAGACATGGCAGCCATTCCGAGTTTACGGCCTCTCCGACCATCACCACATACATTCACATTCTTACACAATCATACAAGGCAAGGTGGGTTTAGTGTCTCACCCTAGGACACAACGACAGTATGAACAGTGGGGAGGGCGGGAATTGAACCTACTACCTTCTGGTTGAAGGATGGCCGCTCTACCACTGAGCCACTGCCGGAACACACCCCTTTCAACTACACAGCCTCGTTTGTTTGTCTTCTGAGAATCTACTGCACCCACTGCTAACTTGTTTGCCACTTAGCAATAAAAAAAATATACAAAAAACCTGGATTATTGTGGTTAGTCACATTGTAGTGCTATTATTTTGAACAATACTGTATGTTGTTGGTTCTGACTGTTGTAATGTGCAAATGTTTTATGCCTCTGAAGCATCCAATGGACCCCCCACCACCACCTCCCACCCAGCGCCGAATGGGTTTGCAACGTTTTTCAGCCCTCCAAAGTTAATAGAGCGCAGCAACTCTCTCGACAAAATCCATTTCAACCATTTTGCAATGAGACTTGAAGACAAATCACCTGACAGAAGCCCTTCCCATGACGTGAATTTGTGTCAGAACACACTTTATTTAGACGCGCGAATGACGCAAATTGACACGCAATTCACATTTGGTGACTGCAGCATAAGACTCCTACTATTTATGTATAATTGAAAAGTGTCTTTATTGCACTGACATCGACCCGAGCATGTTATCCCAGCCATACTATTGATCTGCCCACAAAACCCGTGTTTTATACATTTTCTGATGTGTGTGCTTTGGATAAAGGCTTCTGCTTAATGTAAATCTAGCAAGCGGCTATATTCTCTGAGGCAATCAACATGTTTTTGCCTTCCAAAAACTAAATACGTTTTTAACTCCTTCACTGGCGCATTATAACACATTTTCCACTGTTGTTGCTACTGTAGCTCTTGCATAGCCATTATGTGTTGTTTGAAATCCACTCACAATTATTTACATTTACATTTACATTTATTCATTTAGCTGACGCTTTTATCCAAAGCGACTTACATTGTTCTACAGTAATTACCAGTGTTACAGCCACTGGAGGTAAGTGTCTTACCCAAGGACACAACGACATGAACTGTGGGGAGAGTGAGAATCGAACCGCCTACCTTCCGGTTGAAGAACAACCACTCTACCCACTGAGCTACTACCGCCAATTATGTCTTCAATTCTTGTGCTCTGTTCCAAATCATCAACCCTGCATTCCAATCCATGAAGAATTGTGTCCTATTTTATGATCAGTCACCAGGTCAACTAGCTAAGCTTGTTAATCAGCTACTTTATTCATCTTTTCCATCGGGAAATCCAGTGACTTGTTTATTTTTTCCAATTCTTCCACCATCGCGCTTATCTGTTTCGTTAATACCATTTTGCTTTGCTTTACATGATTTTTATTGTTATCATTTAAATCATTTTCAACTGGACGCATTCAGAGATGCGATTAACAGCTGTGTGACGGCAGTGAGTGTGACCAGTGTGAGGGCAGTGTGTATGACCAGTGTGAGGGCAGTGTGTTTGGCCAGTGCAGGGGGAGTGTATCTGACCAGTATGAAGTCAGTGTGTGTGACCAGTGTAAAAGCATTGTGTGTGACCAGTGTGAAAGCATTGTGTGCGACCAGTATGAGACCGGTGTTTATGACCAGTGTCAGACCGGTGTGTGTGACCAGTGTGAGACAGGTGTGTGCTCATAAATGTAGTTTGGTTATGGTTTGGTTATGGTCAGACAAGACAGTCCATGTTTGTGGGCGAGGTCTCACTCTCAGAACAGCAGTCGTTGGGAGAGTCCTGCTCTTCCTCCTCTTCCTCCTTGACCTGAGGGTTCCACTCCACAGTACTGCACAGAGACGACTCTTCATCTTCACTTTCCTCTTCCTCCTGAAACAAACCCGAGACACAGTCAAACAGCCTGCTGCTCCTTGATCCTTGGTTCAGTAAGGTCTAGACCCAGTACTTACCTGGTCCTTGTCTGAGATGCTGGACTCGGTGTCGGTTTCAGCTGAGGCCAGAGGAACTCTCAGAGCAGTGATACTGTTGTAGTAACAGCTGCTCCTGTTGCCATGGTGACCACTCTTACCAACGGCATCTAACCCTGAGGTTACCCGTGTGAGTTCCACAAGCTCCTCCCCCTCGGGCTTCCTCTCCTCTGATTGATCAGCTTCAACAGCCTCTGCACCTGACCAGAGTAAGGTTTAGACATACATAGCTCTGAGCTGGTTTTATTTAGGTTTAGAATGGCTTTTGTCCAGGTTCAGTCATGGATAAGTCCTAGCTTGGTCCAGGTTTTACCAAGTTGGTTCCTATGGGTCCAGAGCCTCAAGACTTGCTTTTGGACCTGGGCCTTGGTCCAGTCCAGAGCAATGTGGATGCGGTTCACAGCAATCTGCAGGTTGTTCTCAGAGTCGTCTTCTGGAGCCGAGAGGTTGCCTCCACTGAAGGAGCTCAGCAGGAGGGCCAAGAACAGGTTCAGGACCTGGACCCGGTCAGACCAGAACCAAAATAAGACCAGAGTTAGGCCAGGGTCAGGCCAGAGTTAGACCAGTGTTAGGCCAGGATTAGACCAGATTTACACCAAAGAAAAAAACAGGGTTAGACCAGGGTTAGACCAGAGTTAGACCAGGGTTTGACCAGGGTTTGACCAGGCAAATAAATAGAGTATATAAAATAAATACAGCAGTGTTTGTGACATGTTGACAATTTAAAAATGTATAATAGCACTAATAGACCTTTGGATTGGTTTTGAACCTGTTTTACACTGTAGTCAACATTGTTTTTTGGACTCACCACCAGGTTGCCGATGACCATGACCATCATGAAAACAATTAGGCACAGAGCCTGCCCTGAGACCTCCATACAGTCCCACATGGTCTCGATCCACTCGCCACAGAGGACTCTGAAGATGATGAGGAAAGCATGGAAGAAGTCCGTCATGTGCCACCGCGGGAGCTCACAGTCCGACGATATCCGGCACACACACTCGCCGTAGCTCTTTCCGAACAGCTGCATGCCCACCACCGCAAAGATGAAGACAATAATGGCCAAGACCAGAGTCAGGTTTCCCAGAGCCCCCACAGAGTTTCCAATGATCTTTATCAGCATGTTCAGTGTGGGCCAGGACTTAGCCAGTTTAAAGACCCGCATCTGAGGATGAAAATTTTAACACACAATAATTCAAAGAGCCAATCATTAAATTTAGAGAGTTTTAAGTCACTTTAAGTGTGAAATACACCTGATCTCAAACACTGAGATGAGGGAAAATTAAATGACATATTAAACCAAAGAAAGTGTGGGAGGAAACATGCTCAGAAGCACACATAAAGAGGGAAAAGCACCATTTTCAGGACACCAGAAATAAAGGCAAAATTTTACCAAATTTTAATTTTGTTGGAGGAACTGGTTGGAATCAACATTTATTTACATTTATTCATTTAGCTGACGCTTTTATCCAAAGCAACTTACATTAAGCTTTTAATTACTATGGGGTAATTACATGGACTTTTACAATAGAAACCTTAATTTCATTTTAGACTCCCATGCATCAGTAAAAACACGCACTGTGACTTTTACACACTGCGCCTCTTTGTTTACAGATGAACTCAGACAAATAAAAAGATCAGTCGTGCTTTTAAAACCTCAGGGTTGACGGTGCATAAATTGGCTTACTGGGTACAACAAAAGGCATACTCAAAAGCACTTTTAAAGGCCAGGTCAGACCACTACTCTAAAATAATTAATAATAGCCCTGGAAACTCAAAACAACTCCTCCTAACCATAAATCACCTCCTCAAACCACGAAGTTTCTCAAATAATCACTCAGCAGATCAGTGTAACAGGTTCATTGACTTTTTCACATCCTAAATACAAAATATCTGCTCCTCCCTACCACCTTCAAAAAGCTCTTCTCCAATAAATAACAAACCTGTTACAACCAGCCCAACACACCTATCTCACCTCAGCACGCAGCAGGAGGTCGAAATCATCATTCATAAAACAAAACCATTCACATGCACCCTGATCCCACTCCCCTCCCCGCTGCTCAAAGCACATATTCACTCCATCAGTCCTCTAATGTCCCATCTTCCCTAAAGACAGCCCTCATCAGACCCCACCTCAAAAAACCCTCTCTCAACCCTGAAGATCTGTCCAACTACAGGCCCCTTTCCAACCTCCCATTCATATCCACAATTTTAGAAAATGTAGTTTTTGCACAACTCCACAACCATCTCAAATCACACCGTCTTTATGAAAATTTTCAATCTGGTTTTTGCCCCTCCCATATTACAGAAACTGCTCTGATCAGGGTCACCAATGATCTGCTGATGGCCTCGGACTCCGACTCCCCATTTCTCATCATCCTCCTCAACCTCTCTGCTGCGTTTGACACTGTTGACCACCACATTCTCCTCCATCGCCTCCAACACTACACTGGACTCTCTGACAGTGCCCTCCTCTGGTTTCACTCCTACCTCACGGAGAGGACCGAGTTCGTGGCCCTGGGGGAAGCTAAATCTCAGCCCCACATGGTCACCTGCAGGGTCCCCCAGGTCTCAGTGCTCGGTCCCACCCTCTTCATCATCTACTTGCTCCCTCTCAGTCGTGTCATCAGTAAGTATGGAGTTTCATTTCACTGCTGATGACACACAGCTATACATCAAGGTCACCCCCTCTGCCACCGTCACTTGGCTTACCTCCTGCCTGATGGAGATAAAGTTCTGGATGAGTCAAAACTTCCTGCAGCTTAATTGTTCAAAAACTAAAGCTATTCAGATTGGCACCAGCTCCACTCCTCCCCCATTACCTCCATATCCTTCTCCAGCCACAGCATTCCACTCTGCCCCTCCGTTACTAACTTGGGGGTCAAATTTGATCCCCAACTCACCTTTGACAACCACATAAATTTTATCTGTAAAAATTCCTTTTTCCACTTCTGCAACATTGCCAAACTCCGCCCCTCCCTCTCTCTGCAGAGAAGCTGGTCCAGACTGGACTACTGTAACACACTCCTCATTGGGATTCGTGGCAGTAGCATCCAAAAGCTCCAGTATGTACAAAACAGCGCTGCCAGGGTCCCGATGAGGGTGCGGAAATATGATCACATCACGCCCGTCCTCCACTCTCTTCACTGGCTCCCCAGTCACCTCTGTATTGAATACAAACTCCTCCTCCACACCCATCCCTGCCTGGACGGTGATAACCCCACTTACCTGACAGAACTTCTCACACCATACACCACCTCCAGAACCCGGTCAGGCCAAATGCACCGTCTATGTGCTCCCAGGACAAAGCAAAAAACCATGAGTGACAGGGCCTTTGAGGCAGCTGCTCCCCATCTGTGAAATGCCCTCCAGGACCACCTCAGAGCCCCACAGACAATGGATGCTTTTAAAAAAGGACTAAAAACCTTCCTTTATAAAAATGTGTATATTATCCTAACTTAACCTCTGTGCATATTATTATTATTATAGTTATACTCTTTTTTTAATTTATTTTATGCTGATTAATTGATATGTTGCACTTTAAGGATTTGTTTAAAACAAAAAGTGCATTACAAATAAAATGTATTATTATTATTATTATTATTATTATTATTATTATTATTATTATTATTATTATTATTACCAGTGTTACAACTGAAATACCACTGGGATAAGGTGGGTTAAGTGTCTTGCCCAAGGACACAACAAAAGTGTGAACTGTGAGAAGAGCGGGAATCGAACCACCAACCTTCCGGTTGAGAGCCAACCGCTCTACCACTAAGGTACAGCATATATACATTCTAATTTATTCCATTAGGTTCTGATAGAGGACATAAAATATAGTAGGGCTGGTAAAATTAGTGCATTAACGATTTGCTTTAACCCTTTAGGCGACAGGGTTTATTTTTTTAAATACATTTTTTTAGATGCAAAATTCAAAAGGCTGTGGTTTGAAAAAGAAAAGAGATAGAGTCCTATTCTAAACTTGAAAAATGTCAAGTATGACCCAAAGTATATGAGTGAATCAATTTCATGCATTTAATTTTGACCTAATTTGCATATCTTGGCATTATATATTGGCGGTTATGTTATTTTCAGTACATGTAGAATGAAAAACATTTTATAATATTTTTTCTTTTCTTTCTCTGAAGATAAATGATTAATAACAGTAATTTGAAAAGCATCATTAGTAAACTACAGTACAACTACATTTACATTAGATTCATTTAGTAGGCACTTTTATCTTAAGCGACTTACATTGAGCTTCCATTAACCAGTATTTGAGCTGGAAACCCACTGGAGGCAAGGTAGGTTAAGTGTGTTGCCCGAGGACAAAACAGCAGTACAAACTGTGGGGCTTTTAATATATAATAACTAGTAAAATGTATGGAAATAGATATGAGAAATATATACATGTACTGTAGATGTTTGGTTGCAGACGCTATCTGTTCTTATCCATGCAAATGGAATAGTTAGTAGTTTTTTCAGAGTGCGGTACCCAGGCGCGGATTTACGGGTGGGCCTGGGTGGGCACGTGCCCACCCAGATTGACTGTTGGCCCACCCAATCAGATTAATAAAAAAAATTTTTTTATAATAACGAATTAATAAATAATTTAAGTTTAATAGTTTCTAGAGGACATTTAAGTACAGTAGCTACGAAAAATAGCTACAAAATAAAAATATTATGTCGGCATATCACGTGTCAGTCTAGTGATGCTATCACGCAACATCGCGGGAACGTTTTCGCGGCAAACTAATAACTGAGCTATGGCTAAACAGCTATCATTGCCGCACTTTTTAAAAAGACCACGTCTAGATGATGACATAATTCTGGACCATGTCATAACGTTACCTGAGGAGGAGGGTAGTCGTGAGACACTTAACTTTAGTGGCTTATTTTCATCGAGTCATGTTAGCATGAAGGCTGCTGACACTGCACTCCACTGCCACAGACCGCCACCAGCATCCAAAGAGACAACCGCTACGCCATCGGATCTATCGGCATTGGAGGAACCTGCCACTCAGCCAAAGCTGTCAACATTTCCGTCTACTATCATAAGTGGAAAACCACGCTCATTCAACAGCAACTGGTATGAGAAATTCAAATGGATTGAATACAGCAAAGAACGGAATGCTGTGTTTGGCAAGACGTGTAAACATTTTCCGGAGATGCACACAGAGTTTGCTTTTATTAAAGATGGCTACAAGGACTGGAAACATCTCAGAGAAGCCTGTGACAAACATGAAGCAAGCAAGCTCCATGCTATGGCATTAACTAAGCACAAATCGTACATGGTCAGCCACGCATAGCAAAGCCGCGGGACAGTTTTGAACCAGCTGCACGGTGACACGCCGTCACTTGTGGAGCGAAACAGGGAGCATATTAAAGTTGTGTTGGACATTGCCATGTTATGTGCTGGAAATACCACTCAGAGGCCACAGAGAAACCGAGGATGCACTTAATAGAGGTAATTTCTTAGAGCTCTTCAAGTTCATGTCAAAATATGCTCCAGAAATTGAAAATTGAATGAACAAGCTGCCCCGAAATGCCACATTCATGAGCCACCACATCCAGGATGAGCTGCTCGAAGCTGCAGCATCAATCCTACTCCGTAAAATAAAGACTGAACTGCATGGGCAATATTTTGCCATTCTTGCTGATGAGTATAAGGATTTAGCTAAACGTGAGCTGGTTGCAGTGTGTGTGCAATTCATACATGGAGGAATTATCAAGCGGGCGGTGGGCTTTGTTGAGGCCGCAGATCTGTCAGCGCAAGGGATATCACAGAAAATCCTGGAGGTCCTTCAACCACTCGAACTGGATCCTGCTCTCTGCGTCGGTTTCTGTTTCGATGGAGCATCGGTCATGTCGGGGCACAAGGGAGGGGTACAGTTTGTTTTGAAAGGAACATTTCTTAAACCCATCTATGTGCATTGCAATTCTCATCGGCTAAACTTAGTGCTTTGCGCCGCCGCCAAAGCGTCCGGAAAGGTGAGTACTTTTTTTGACACCGTGAATCAAATACACAGCTTCTTTACCGGAGCCCATCGGCACTCTTGTTTGATGGAGGTACAAAAGGAGATACATCCCAACCGCCAGGTTATGGAGCTGGAGCGTTCATGTGATACCAGATGGAGCTCAAAATCCGGGTCAGTGCATAAGATTTTGCAGTTGCTTGATGTACTGCTGGAGGCTCTGGCTGGATTTTCCGAAACTAGTGAACAAAGTAAAATCGAAGCAGACCAGCTGCATGCTTTTAACGTTTTGCAAACTGTTTGAAAACAACAATTTTGCCACCAAGGAGCTGCAGAGTTCAACGCTATGTGTGAGGGACTGTATTTCACTCATTGAAACACTTAAAGCTACATATGCAACTTTCCGAGAGGATTCGAAGGGTGACTTTGTTGAAGTGCTCAGACTGACAGAAGAGCTGATGGAAAAGCACGAGATAGCTAACTGGGACGTGGTTGCTTCTCGTGAACGCAAGCTGCCCTCAAAGTTTTATGACTCTGTTGTCACCACAACGCTGGGAAAGACCTCGGCCGTCAGAAGCAATGAGGATTTAAAGGCCCTGTGGAACTGCATCATTGATCGACAGATAACCAAGTTAAACTGCAGGTTTAAAGACGACACCTACGGTGTAATGAGAGCCTCTGTCTCTTTCACACCTGGATCTGCCACTTTTGGAGTGAAAAACATTTTAAATGATCCATGTGCTTTGTATGGGATTGACATTCCTGATGCTGAACATGCTGTATTCATCCAGCACATAAGACGGAAAATGGATAAGGAGAACTTCCCCACATTAATGGAAATACTGGATAGCTGCCCTGCCGACATTTTCCCCAACATCAATGGTTTTTTGAGGGCCATCATAACACTGCCTTTAACATCCTGCAGCGTAGAGAGACTTTTCTCCGCAACAAACAGGATCCAAACACACCTTAGATCATCCATGCTGACTGGACACCTGAACAACTTGGCACTTCTGTCCTTTGAAAGAGAACTTATTGACAGTTCGGATTATGATGACATAATCAGCGTTTTCAACTCAAAGCCCAGAAGACTCCGCCTGGTTTAGAGCTCAGGTAGGTAGCATGTGTGTTTTTATGCTGGCCCGCCGTGGCATTACTGCTGTTTCTGAAAGGATGGTTCGAGTTATTTCAGTGTAGCAAAGATTATAACGAGTTTTATGAGACCTGTTTTTGTTTGTTAATTTATGTTCTTAAAAAGAAATAAAGAGAAATGAGAAACTGTTTGATTATCGTTTTTTCGTTTTGTTTAAAAAACGGAAAATGAAAATTTAGCTGGATTTTTCGTATTTATGTTTATGGGTAAACAATTAGATTATGCTTTAATATTTGTTTGAATGTGTGGGCGGCGCTGAAACGACCCTTTCATCCCTTCTGTACTGCACCGACAAACGGAGAGTTCA
>JALDNG010001977.1:0-46148 GCA_024349245.1 Neodontobutis hainanensis | reverse complement strand
ATATCGTAATAATTCTCTCTCCCCCCATAACTGATGATGTGTACATGAGTCAATCTTTTGGATGTGCGTTTCCGTAACTCGAGTGACGTTTAACGCCATTTTTATGTGATAAACCATATTAAATATTTTCGGAAATCGGTTGACCATTCTTTTCGAACTTAGTTACAGATACTTTATGTTTGATTTACGATCATTAGTTAAAGCTAATTTATTGATCGTAAGTGTGTTTTTTAGAATGGAAAAATATGTTTTTGAAGTCCCTTCTTGCGCATCCAACTTGACGTTTGAGGTCACCAATATTTTAAGCTATTTTTTCTAATTTTCGTTTTTCAAAATTTCCATGAAGGCTTTCTACATAATCATTTTTAAAACCTCTGAACGATCTGGTGTATTAGACTCTCTCAATTCTTTGTCTTTTAGGTCACTGGTTGTCAAATCATGTTCTGTTACGATTCCTTTATATGAGCTGATAAGAGGCATTTTCAGTTTCTGGTCTTTGGCGGTTTCGAGGTGCCTGTAAAAATGTTGACAAGTTTCAGGCTATTTCGTCGCATTTTGGGTTTCTAATAAATCACTTGATACATTGAACGAGGGCACGAAATCTTAATACCCAGATTAAGTAAATTGAGGACAGCTTTCAGTCACTATCTTCCAAATAATCATAATTTTTGAATCACAGCTGGCAGAGTTCATTTCAAAAATTTTAAACCATAAGATAAAATTATCTCCTCTAAGAAAGAATTTATCACACGTGCGTCAACCAAAGTCAGGATGGGTTATTTTAAAATATTCTGTTCCAGTCTTCTCCACATTTTGGCTTTTCAGTTATACATTTCGAGTTGAAGAAAGTGACAGTTCGTTAAAGACGCAGGTGTCACTACTCGGTCATTTTAGACGTTTAGTCACCATGCACGTCTTTCAAATCGCTCTCATCCGAGTTATTTCAATTTGGACTTCGGGTGTGAAGATTCAAATTTTCCACCGGTAAATGGCAAAACACTATATATTTAAGAAAAGGGACCTAACACCTAGTATATTAGATTTAATTGTAAATATTATCTCGGTAGTTTAAAAATGGCCTCTCAGACTCAATCCTCTGCCGCCAATGATGAATATCGTCAAATATTTTAATTTGAACGCGTTTATAATTTTCACCTTTCCATTTTTCTAAAGTTTGAAAAAAGTGATGATAAGTAGGTAAAACTTTAATTTTTCAAATTAAATTTCTTTTTTCGCAATAAGGGGTTAATAAAACCAGCCAATTGATATTTTCATCCTCATCTTTATTTTAACGAATCCCCCAAGAAAATTTTCCTTAACTTCAATAATTACCGAATTCTGGTGTATATTCCATGAATAATCTTTTAAAATTGAATAAGTCCTCACTGTAACTTGTGTATCTGTTTTAATCTTAAATCACTTTATTTGAAAATTATCCGAACACTCTCAACAACAAATTTCAATTTTTTGTTGAAATTTGCTAAAGATCGAGTTCTCAGTCTAGAAGAAATCACGAGGTGATTGGGAAGGGTTTATCAGCGCCTTCTTCTAAATCGGCAGATTGGATCTTACCTTTTAAAATTCTGAAGGTTAGTATTAATGGTAATCATTGGACTTAGGTTTAAGATATCGAAAAAGCCATTCCGCTAGTTGGCGCTGATATTATTCATAAGAAAACTTCCATGTAGAATCCCGCTGAAATATTCGGTTTTTTAATAGCAGGTTAAAACATGGATTTTGAAATCTAACGATTTTTGATGATAAGTCTTGACAGATATTTCATCAAAACAGAGAAAGATCTCGACCCGTGAATATCATAAAGAGTATTGAAGTTTGGATTTGATTCTTTTATGATTATGTTAAAGATATGAAAGATATTTTTACATTTTAACGAAAAATTAGAAATTTTTTAAAAATAATTAAAATTTTTCCTTTTATTTAATTTTTCGAAGAATAAGAATTATCGCGGGCTTTTACAATGTTATATTTCTTTCTTTAAAATGAGTAATATTATTAAGGTAAGCTGTACTCTTAGTTGCTTCACTAAAAATAGATTATTTTGGAAAACATAATTACCGTTGTTGGTGACATTTTGAAAGTAAAGTGGCAGGATCGCAAGAGCCCTAATTGTGTTTTTATCGCTATAACTTCATGGGAACACTATCAAACGTGTAATTGAAGATAACTAAAAATAGGTAATGAAAATCAGAATGTCGCATCCACTAAGTCTGTGTTGGCGCGATATTTATTAAGAGTGTATCTCTATCTAGAGGGTAAAGTTGATTCGAAAAAATGAAACAGCATAAAAACTGAGAAGTCCTCCATTTTTGTAATGCGAACTATATAAGATAAATTTAGATCGATGCAATTTTCTAACACTCTTTGATCAAACTATTCTGAAAAGTTTTTTCGACTGCCATCTTATCAACACATAGATTGGGAATTCAACTAAAATTGATCTCGATTTCAGACAATACCTCTCAATTTACAATAACCTTAAAGTTTCTGAGATACTTTGGAAACGAAATTTGAATATCAATCTTTAAAGAAAACCATCAAAGTTTTGTAAGAGTATTCAATTTATTTGAAGATACTCGATTTCTAAGTTAGTTTGGAAATTCCCGCCTTATACGTTTGGTTCTACATTTGGAATAAACGCCTTTAAGAAGCGGTTTAGATCTTGCGCAACAAATTGACAATATGAAAAACTAGGAAATTGAAATTGAATTTGGCAAAAAATTTTTGTTGGTATCTGTTAATAATTCAAGGAGTAGCCAATGGGCCTGTCCATCCCTAGATGAGCCCATATTTATGTGAATGTATCAGATTCTTAAGTATAATTGTGATTAAAAATATTATTCATTAAATAGGATCACTCAAAATTTTGAGGTAACTTTTATTTATGATAAACCTCGATGCGTAGCAGATTTTCCTTGGTATTTAACTTCGATGTTTTATTTCATTAACTTTGAAAAGATCACTTTTCCCAATACAGGATTTTCACAAGTGGTAAATATATTTGTATCATAAATCGTTTCTTTCTAGAAATCCAACGTCTCGGGGACTAATTATTTAAGCAATGGCAATCGCGATTCTCTAAAAGACGAGGCATATACTGAACATAATTTAAGTAAATGTCACTCAATAATAAAAGCTGAACCCTAATAAGGCCATCGCAGTCGCATTGTCTTAAAATAAATTTTTTGCAGAATATTCGGTTCTGGGGGTCTTTACATTCACAAAACTTCAAGGAAATTTATCATAAGGGTTTATTCATTTTTATCGTCGCCTCTGGGAATGTCATGACCATACTTTATAGCTTTCGCCATTTTTAGCGGTCTGGGTAAATAGGAACGTAAAAAAAGTGCTGTTGTTTCTAATTCTATCTCAAATAGATTTACATTTATCAATTGTACATTTAGGGTTAAGTTTACTTTGTACACAGCCACTTCAATGATTGATTTTAACTTTATTTTTGATTTAAAGATTTTTGAACTTGAGTAATTTGGGATACCCGAAATAATTTTACAATTTTTACTGCCAGGTACATTCGTTGGGTTATAAAATCATTTCGTTCACCAACTGTAATGATAATAATCTTGTTTAACTTACTCATACGTTCACTAAATCTAATATTTTAATGATTATACGATTGATTCAATGTTTACTAGAGCTAATTTCTGTTGATTCTGAAAAATTCGATTTTTTACATTCTCAAAAATCTTTTTAATTTACTGATTAATTGAATGGTCAAAACCTCCTCAATTTAATATTATCATTCGTAGTAATATTTAAGAAATAAAATAATTACAAATCAACACATATCATGAGTCAATTGTAATTCGATTATACAAAAATTAGGATATTTTCTTTTAAATTTGAACGTCTGAACAAAAATCTTATCTAAGGAACGAATAGATAATAAATGCATTCATCCAAAAATGAATAGAGCGTGCGCAGTATATTAATCACAATTTCAACTTTCTTATCTAAGGTTTTTGTAATTTACAACGATTCCTATTGATTATTTATTCAAATAATGTATAGCCTGCGCCCCAGTTTAATTTTTAAGGCAAAAAAAATCGAACGTCTCTCGTAGTTGATGAACGTGCAGTTATGTCCTTATTTCATAATTCATAGACGTTCCTTCAACTGTTCATGTTTAAATCCAAGAATAAAATAAAAATGGATTTCATGATTTACCGTTAAAAAATATAAACGTGTTACTAAACTAATTCTGAAACACCCACGTCGTAAACCAGAAACTATACTGTGGGTGGTGTAACTGAAAGTTTACAAGAAACAGAATCTCAACATTGATTACATACAAGAAATACCGTCCAATTCTTCGTTCTATTGATAAAAGATCTCGTGCTGACTCGCTAAAAATCCTCGTTCATACTTTATATCAGAAATGCAATTTTCATCAACATCAACGAATACATCGATTCAGTTTAATTTTTGGGATTTTACGCAAAACAATAAAACTAAAATTAATAAGAATTAAAATATTCTATCATAACGACTTTTGGAGCAGTATAT
Source organism: Neodontobutis hainanensis (assembly GCA_024349245.1). Taxonomy (NCBI): domain Eukaryota; kingdom Metazoa; phylum Chordata; class Actinopteri; order Gobiiformes; family Odontobutidae; genus Neodontobutis; species Neodontobutis hainanensis. Next base: position 41,606 of record JALDNG010001977.1, on the reverse strand, counting down.
CCGTTTTTTTAACGCCAAATTTCATTTTACTGCCATATCTATATTTACCAGTTACAAAGATGGTTCATTGAGAAAAATTCTAGATTTTTCACTTTGTTTTTTTCGAAAAATTTTTCCTGCGGTTTTTGATCTTTAAACTATTCATATTGTCGTTTTATATTCTTACCGTTTTTCACCACCACATACACATACGCTTTTTAGCCATAATAATTCTTTCAAATTTAAATAACATTCAAATAAAGATGGAGCTAATATCGTTGAAAATTTTGAAAACGGTATTCAGATCTCAAGGTTCATCGAGGTTCACGGCGGCTTTCGAAGGTTTTCGTTAAATTTGTTTATTTTTAAAAATTGCATCAAATTTTTTTGGATTGCGAAACTATTCTGTTTTGCAAAATGTAACAAGTTTGTTCGTGACAATATTTTAAATTATCTGATTTCTCTTTTTTCAAGCTACTTTGAATCCTGATAGTTCAATTTGTAGATGTTTTATATTGTACAGGAGGAAGAATGTCTATTAATTGCGCAAGTGCAAATTTTTATATTTGAAAATTTTTACACTGAAATTCGTTATCATGACCCATTTCAAAAAGAATTTGATTTAAATAGGTTTTTAGAAAGAGTATCGATTTTAGCTATACTATTGTCATCTGACATAAAGCCTAGTAATTAAAATGTTTTTTCATGGTTATAATACGCGATATAACTTTCAATTTTTTTGAAAGATTGCCTCATTTACACTCCGCAAAATTCCTTAAATTAAGAATTAAAGAAAAGGCAGCCAAAGGTCATTTATCGCCATTTATCTGGATAAAAAGTTAAGAGTTCAATATGTTGAGTGCAAAATAGGTACGTGAATGTTAAATAGTACATTTAGTGTTTTTATTTGTATTTACTCATCAAACATTAAACAATCAGACAAAATTCTGATGCTTCTTTATGAGTTAACATGATAATGCATTGACCTATTTGATTTTTTAATTTTCATATTTTCTATTTTAATGAAAATGTATGTTAGCTATCCTTCAATATTTATCTAAGATATTCCATTTAAAATATAAAAATTTTGAAAATACAGGTTTCATAATTTCTTAAACGGGGAACTCAGACGATGTATCTTTTGTTCATTATTGTGTTTAAAGGTGATTTATGTGCAAATTTGTGCCTGTTTATCTTGAGGAAAATTTCTTAATTTATTTTTTATGATTGTAAAACCATACGAGTATCAAGGTTTTAAAATGAGGTAAAAGATCATTTTAAAACTAGTAAAGCCTTTTACAAGCGTAGTATTACAAAGAAAAGGTCTGAAAAATCATTGACAATAGTTTTATTGTTTAAAAGACAGTTGAGATCCCAGGTACAAGTTTTTGAAACAGAATAAAAAGGAACAAAAGAAAGAAGCTTAATTAACATTAAAAAAGATAACGACTTTATACGCGATCTTCCGATAAATAATGGATATTTTCGATGAAATGCTTCATGATTTTACTCTAAGTTTGGGGCAGTCTCGAAATTTTTATAGTAAATATCGAGTTCGGCCTGTTTCCATTTTGGAAAACAAAAGTCATATGGAATCCGGTGGTCGAAGTAAGCAGGTGCATTTTATCAGTATTAATGCCAGCATCATGCGTGGTAACATTATGTAAATTCTGGGTTTATTTAGCTCGGCTAAATATCGATACTCCGTGGATTTTCTGTTTACGAAATCCTCAAAACAACCTCAAAACGCACTGCGGAGTGCTTGAGTTCACTTCGGAAGAAGGCAGAATCTACGTCCCGAACCAAGTACATATATATGTGTCCATAGTTTATGACCAACCTTGAACTGAAATACGGTCAACTCGTAGAAATGTTCATTGTAAACTTGCCAAATGCTCGATTCGCGAAATTTCAGCCCCAGTCTGTCGATTTCTTAGACGTCACCAATCCTCGAGCTCTGTCGATTTATAATTTAAACATTAGTCTTGAAACCGCGTTAAGGAGTTACGCTTGCCTCACAGTCGGAGATATTATTTCAATAACTTATGGTGAAAAGGTTCGTCAAATTGATACTTTCAAAAACTTTAAAAAAGCGTAAAATTAAAATGATAAACTTCTGTGGAATTTCTAACCATATTTGTGGCATGTATTTTATAAATTTTTGATAACCGAACCAAAAGTTACTTATTTATGTTTTTGTACGATTGCGCCTCATATTCTAAACAGTTTAAGCTATGATAAGTTCTCGCTCGCCAAGATGGGTGATTTAATGTATTTTAATATGAAATTCTGAGTTAAGTTAAATTATAAAAATCTCTCTTTTGTTTACTGATTGTCGTAACATTACTTCACGTTTCATATAAAAGATATCATTTTTTCTAAAACAAATTATATTTTATCTGAAATTACGGCCATAAATCACAGCATAGCTTCGTATTCTTGAAAGAATAATGAATGTGTATATTTGAAAGATATCAAATTAAAATTTTATTGAAAGAAATTAAATATAATGATCGCGATTTTCTAGTTTTTTAATGACGTGTTGACTCATATTATAGTAATTTAACATTGTTATAAAAAATTTTTTCATTTTTTAAATTCATCGATTATCGTTTTATTTTTTCACAATTTTATTGATATAAACTATTCGTGAGATTTTTTTCACTTTCTAGTTATATGCCTTAAAGATTGTGTCATTGGGTGAGGGCGTTGAAGCTGCGAGAACAATAGATTGTGATATAGTGGTGGGATAATCAACATAATACTTGGTTGACTTTGAAGCTCCTGTTGGTTATGTCGAAGAAACTCCAGAAACACGCCAAGAGAAGATGCTAGAGGAATCGGCAACAAAAGTGAGTTGACGTATAAGGCAGACTGAAGCCTTGATTAAACAGGCTATTGAGGATCAAAGCAGCTCCTCAGACGCTCGAGTATTATCAAAATTACCACAACCAGCCGCTATTTAGAGGAGAATCCTGAGAATCGACGGAAAAAGAAGGTAAAGCCACCCATTGCTCAAGTTTCTCCGAGAAAGCGGTTTATCAAAAAATTATATCAGAGGAATACCCGATTACAATTTCAAAATCGGCTCACTTAGATATATTCGCAAATCTACTCAAGGTAGGAAATTTTTCTCAAAAGAAACATCAAGCACAGAACAAACAACAGAAACTGATCAAGGATCTTTCTCGGGACAAGGCCGAAGGATAAAAGAAAAATATAAATAACTAGGAATAAATTGATTGAAATCTGTTCAGAATTTCAATAACATGCTCATCTTGATTAGATTTTGTAACCAAAGACAGTAAAAACTCTTGCGATTTTACAAAACAACCATGGTTCTGAAATAATATCTGTTGAAAGCGCTGAAGTGTAGCAGTAAGCCACGGACTGCCGCGCGCTGTTGTTTTGTTGTTCGAAACGTATCCTTGAATGGATTCTGCCATGTGTCCAGTGATTTCAAAAAGCATTTTCCTCCTCTTTTCACTTGCTTCTTTCTTTTCTTTCTTAATTTTTTCTATTTGAGAATGATGTTCCTCATCATCTTCAGACCGACTTTTAAGTTCTTTAGATTTTATCTGCAATCGTAAGAGTTTGCAATTTGCAAGCGTCACGTAATCAAAAATTACTTCCCAATTAAACAACCTAAGCTTATCAAAAAAACTACATTTGAGACTGTTTCGAATCCTGTTGATCAAGGAACCAAATAGCTACGTCTCCAGCATCTATTAAACCTTTTCGACAGAAGAAGTCGATGCAGTGCTTCATCATCACTTGGTCATTAGCCCAGAAATTTGCTATTCCTTCAATAACTTGTATGGTGGAAACGCCCACATCTTTACTAAAAAAATGATTGATGATGGAGTAGTATTTTTCCAAAAGAAAGCATGTGTGTGTTGGAGTTTTGAAACCCGCCTTCAAAACCATTTGAACTAAAGCTGAAACGGTGTTTTGAAGAGGAATTTCACTGATAACACTTTCTAAATCGTCAATTATCTCGCTGTTTCCTTTTTTAGCCTTTATTCCATGTGCAAATGTTGAAATGATAACCTTTTCCGGTTTTTCTAATCGCAAAAACAAATATACCAGCAAAATTAAAGACTGGAGCGCGAGGAGGAAGATCCAAATCGTTCACCAAATCGGCAAGTTTCTGGTTCTTGGTAATATCGAATAAACTACAAATAGTTTAAAGATGAATTTAAGGGTTTAATCATACCTGTAGAGCTTCGATACGACAGTCCTATAAAAAAGAATTTGGGCGTAATCTGGCTCGGAATTAAGACGGTCTAGGCTGAAAATGATTTACATGCTTTACATTATATCCCATGAAAATTCACAGTTTAGATTATTGACGAAGATGACAAACCAGTCAATAAACCGATGTAGATAGGAAATATTCATTGATTTGAGGTTTTCGAAGAAATGTTCTACCACCTCTTCTAGCAAGGGCACGAAAACGTCTCGAAACTGCTTGCATAGTTCGTTCAAAACACCGCAGTATCTGACTCGAAGACCAAAAATATCATTTGAATTTAATATCTCGTTCAACATTGACTCTATCATGATGTAAGGCATGTTATATTGCTCGGACCGTACCATTGATTTTATCAAATACAAACTAATTTTATTCAATTATATACCTTCTTCGGTAATCATCAGATGATCGAACAATATCAGCAATCATATTTGACAAATAAAACCGTTCATAATCGTCGAACCTTGGAAGATTCTGCGCGCAAATTTTAAGCTAAAATTAGACAACTTTTTAAAACGTCACGACATTCTGACTCGTCGAATATTCGAAAAATAACATCTGGAATGTTAAAGTGTTTTATTGAAATTTCTGGTATTTTTTCGATTGAAAATTTATGGCTCTTTGATGAAAAAGCAGTCTTTATCAATTTATAGGGACGGTTCGAACATTCCATTGACCATTGCTTAGAACGCAGATTTAAAACTGCTCGAAAAAGGATTTCGACATGCTGTTTTTTCAAAAAATGTTTAAAACCTCTAAATGGGGGAACTCATCGTTTTGAATCCAGATCCTAAGAGCTTTGGAATATCCTTTTTTCCGATTCCTGGATATTAGAATGAAAATAAATAAACATAGAAATATCAAATTTTCGAATACGTACTTCATCGCGTTTATAAGATCCTTTAAAAATTTATCAAAGTCTTCTTTGACAACATGATGATTATCGAGCGTCTCCCCAATCTATTTTATTAAAATTTTTATACCAACGATACTGCACGCAAGGCGGTACGAAGCAACCATTCGATTTGAAGCTAGAATTATGAAATTTACCATACCGGGGAGGTATTTTCATCCTTAGTTCGATTTATAAGAGTTTCTAGAAGGTTCAAAACGGACGAGAATGATGCCACGTTTACATTTGCCAAATCGCACAGGCTCACGATCTAATTGGAAGGTTATTGGTACGATGTTTGAAGCGGAGTCAAGTTTGCCTTCATTAAGAGAGTCCTGGACGGCAAGCACCAGCGATTCGATTAGGTCGGAGCCAAAATATTCGTCGATTTGATTAAGTTGGCCCACGATTGTCGAATATATTGGAATTTTGAATGGTTTAGTTGAGAAGCTATGGGTAATATTGTAACGCTACCATTCTACAAGCGTGCAAAGTATGATGTTCTTCCGAGTGACGATTTCTTTTTCAATATTTGATACAAGAGAGTCGACATTATCTAAGTTAACAGGGTCACGTTTGAAGGATATCCCTCTGATAGAGTCCTCGATTGTGTCAGCGACTTCCCCATGTCCAATGTAGATCTTTGATTCTCCAAACGATTCTAAAATTTCATACGCCATCATACGTCCACTAAATTTTCTTTTGTATCCAACTCGATTATCAGATTCCATTTTATTTATCGCGCTTGCGTGTAAACGCATGTATGAATGTGAACGAATTCTCCTAACGCCGACATTCCGAACTTTTATCAAATTTCATTTAGGTTTCCAGAATGAAAACAAATTTAATAATTTGAAATCACAACGAAACTTAGAAGTATTTAATTTTTTACGAATCCCAGATACTTGAACTGTCAAAGGGTAAAATACACAACAATAGGATAAAATATTATTATTTTGGCAAAGTTCATTTAATTATTTCGGTTTTATTTAACATTTTTATTCCTATTTATAGCTATTTGTTAAATAGCTAAACATTTTGCTTCTCTTTATGTGGAATTTTTGTCTTTATTTGATTATTCATACGCTGAGTTTCCATTTTCATAACCCAATGTCACGAAATCATAATTTAAATTAAATATATATAGTCTTACTTTTTATAATATGAAAGAAATTTTACGTCCATGTTTTCGTGATAAGGTTAAATCATTTTAATCTCACTCTTTACATCGTCGCTCTTATGATTTGTTTATTTTTCGAATTTAAGTTTCAACATTGATGTATGTATATATACTGGTCTTGCATATTCTGTTAAAATATCAGTAAAAGGAATGTAAATTTATTATCAACGGGAATAAATGTATTTGTAATATATTTTATTTCCACCGATGAGTTTTTCATTTTCATCTGTTTGAATCAACCGTTAACTACGATAATTGCCGAGAGCACGGAAGAATGAACGATGATATTGTCACTTTATTTTATCCATCTGCTCTCCTAATTTAAATAATAAAAAACAATATATATAAGTATTGGCTAATTTGGTAGGTTTTGTGAAACGTTTTCGAGATACTTTGAGCATCTTAAATAGTCGACGGTAAATTTTCAACAACGAACGCATTAAAGGAAGTGTTTTAAACAAAAAGAAGCTGCACGATCAAAAGTACAAAGACGAATTCGATAAAGGCGGAAGATCGTAATTTGTTGCAACGTCCTGTTTTTATTAGTTATTAAAGAATAAGTTTCTTCAAAGTAAAGTTAAAAATGATTACATTTTCTCCAAATTTGTGCCCTCAACGTCTATAAATTTCAAAAATAAAATTGCGATTTATGTATCAGAATAACCTAGAGAGTGAATTAAAAAACATAAAATTGTTTAAATATTCAATTTTTTATCTAAATTTTTTGCACGTTACAGATTTAGAATTGAGAGTTTTAACTAAGATAATTCCTGATACTTCATAGGAAATTTTCAGAATCTTACGCTGTGAGAATAGAAGTTGTGTGAATGATGAGATATCATTTTGAAGTCAGTAAATTTTATAATAATAAACATTCAGAATATCAATGATTTCCGACAACTTCCGAGTGGGGACGAGGTCGAATTTTTATTATAAATACATTAATACTTGCATTATATAACCGAAAAAGTTTCTTAACCTGTGAATTCCAACCGTTTTATTCACAGGTTGACATCTAAATTAGTGATTTTGGTAAAGATATGATATTTCCACTGCTCTTCGTTTAATTGAAAAATCTAACATCATCCTAGTTTTCATAAGATATATTTAAATATTATATTGTTCAAAGATAAAATGCATTTTATTTTAAAACGGATTTTAAATACAACTTGGACATCAAATCAATAACCCATTTTATGATTATAGCATGCGCAAAAATTCACTTAAACGTTATTTCAATAAACTATTCAAATTTTGACATTTATTCACCTCTTCTACCCAAAGTAAATTATTCACCATTTTCTCAAATTTTTCTGATACTACTTATCTACCTCAGTTCAAGGAAGAATTAAGTTTGTATCAAAGTGATCCAAATTATTTAAAAACTAATTTAAGCTAAAATTTATAGCATATGGTAGATCGAGGGAAAATTTCTGAAAAGACAATAAAATCTGCGATTAAAAATATGGATAAAGTTATCTAAATTAAACTCGTAAATTTGATATTTTTGTTGTCTTAAAGTGATAAATGTTTGTTCAAGTTAACCGTTTCATTAAGAATATAACAGAAAAACATGATTTTTTCTTAAATATGTCATATTTTTTTAAAATCAATGTTCCTTTGACGACAATATTTGGCGTTCGTAGTGTAAAAGTAATAAGCGCAATAATCATTCCGCTATGTAAAATATCAAGGGAATCAGTTGTGCTTTCATGTTTCGACAACATATTATGTAATTTGAACAATCTACACATGACATGATTTGGTTATCATTTATTTTTAGCTAGTATTCACATGATGAAGGACAAATTATGAATAAAATTGATGAATGTCTTTGTATCTTTCGAAAATTTTGATAAATATAACTTATATTTTTTCAACTCGAAGTAAAAAAAGCTCCATTATAGTGCTATATTCACACACACGCTTTTATTCAAGTTGTATCAAACAAGCTTCTTAATCTGTGAACTTGTCATTTTTTATATCAACTATGTATTCATTATGACGGAAAAATATGACAAGAAGTCCATCCTGTGTAAACTTCCGTGATTAAGAAATTATTTAAATTAGAGGAAACTGATAAATAGGTAAGCATAGAACGGTGATAACTATTATAGATAAAAATCTTATTTTTTGGAATAGAAACGAAGGATTGCATGAATTTTATGGAAGAATATTTGAAAAAACGACTTGTATTATTAAATTATCAAAAAGTGAAATTTGATATACTTTTAACATAATTCTTTTTGATTAATTTATTCATAGAATTAAAATAGAGAAAGGAGAACACAGTCAAATTTTCATATACAAATGGATTAGTCATATAATTGACGCATGCGTATTACGTCTAGACATACCGATTGAAAACACTCATTTCCGTGGTATAATATTACAAAACTGATTTCAAGTGAAAATTTCTTGTATGCTGTTGAATTAATTTATTTTTAATTCAGACACGTTGATTATTATCATTATGTGCTTGATATTTTAACATAACTGTTTCACGTTTCCAACTGTATCAGGAATAATGTGTTTTTTTTATGAATTTGGTTTTTCGTATTGCATGTTAAAATTTGATTTTTCTTGAATGAATGGAGACCGTTTTAAAAAATAATGGCAGTTATAAATTTGAGTGGAAACAAAGGATCGAATTTCAATAATTTGTTTTGTAAATTTTTCAAGCAATTGAGAAGTCTGATGTTTGGCTATTTGCAGAAACGAATTATTTTTCAAATAAAAAATACTGAATTTAAATGACATGGCTGAAATATTCTTTAGGCGCGTTCACCTGAGGATGACATCAAAAAGTCATTCCCATATTTTTTGTAAATTCGCTCATTTTTAGCTCTATTTTTAAACATAATTTCACATCGAGTGGTTTTCGCGTTCCTATAGTAAAAAATGGTTATTTTAACTAAATATGGGTTTATTATCATCGAGGCAGATATTTTGAAAAACTGAAAAACTTATTAAAGAGTGGTTGAATTTTTCGTGCATTAATAAGAGTTACCAACTTACTGATTTGGAGATCTAATTTAACAGTAAAGTTTTCTCAGTCGGTTCTTACTTTAATAAGTAAGTTGTTGATTATTCGGCATACTTTGTATCAAATCTTATGTTTTTTATCCTTTCTCTGGCACGCAGATGGGAATCGAGATTAGACCAATGAAACATCTTAAGATTAATCCTTGATATTTAATTCGGTTGCAGCTATCAATCAAAGTTAAAATCATTTTCCGAACACACTAGGAGTCATTGTTACTCATTTAATGTAACCCGTTTATTTGATCAAAATTCTTTAAAACTTTCACCATTTTAAAATGGTGGATCGTGCAATCACAATTACAATCAATGATGATTTTAAAATAGATGACGTGCTAAAATCAGTAAATTTTTAGTTTTAACGATTATAATTAACCATTATTAATGAATTGTACCGAACAAGAACGATTCGGGATAATATTCGAATTCACATGTTTCATAATTAGCAATTCAGAGTTGTATCAAAGGATTGTAAAAATGTCAAAATTATGATTTAAGAGCTGATATACATTTAAATTATTTTTAATTTATGATGCTCAAGACTTTATTTTTAATTCCTATACCGTGACTAAATAAAAATTTATATCTGTTCGCGAATGGAAGATGATTTGTGCATGCCCAAATACTTTAAGTTAAATTCCATCTTGAATACAAATCGCTCTAAAGTTTGTTCAAAAAAGTATCGTCAATGAATCTTAAATGTGATTCCAGTATATTTATTATGAAAAGATTTTATGTTCGAAACAATATTTTCATGGGGCATTTAGTTAAAGGACATGAATAATTGTGTTATTTTGGTGCAGTGACGGAAAAGAAAAAATCGCTCCGTTGGATCAAACATAAAAATATTTTTAAAATTATAAATTTTATGTTGATTTTTAGCTTTGGGAAACAACTCAAATAAAAGATTTTATTTGAGAATGAAACCTAAAAATGAGATAGTAATAAAAAAGAGTACATACGAATTCAAACAACCTAGCTGACCTACCCTACACGCATACTCAAATTTTAAAATGAAAAAAGTAATTGATTTGAATTTTAAAAATTAATTTAAGTCAAAAAAAGTTAATTTTATTCTTATCGGTGAAAAGTTAAAAACAATTTTAACCATTTACGAACGACACAATGAATAAAAACTGAAATTTATATTTGAATTGAGATTTTATTAAACCCGTATTTCATTTGTGCATACTTTGTGAAAATGTTTTTATATTAGGTACCTCATGGTGGCTTTGTTCAAAGCCCTAACATATATTCTAACGAATAGTGGTCAGAATGAAGCAATTATCGCATAAAATGATTTAAATCCATTTAAACTTAATTATATATGCGGCTTAACCTCGTTCGCCGAGTTTTGTCGTTAAAGATGATACTTTAAATTTGTTAAAACTTTCACTCCTTATTTAGGGAAGACTAAAATTGAACACATTCAATTTTTAAAAGAAGTTAATTTTTAAAAATTTTTGACCAAATCAAAGTGGCATTAAGTCTGGAAACTGTATCACTCTGAAAATAGCAAATGTGTGATGGGATGATATGACATGAGTGTGAGCTAATGCATTTAATATCGAAACAACTGCGACGAAAATTATGATTGGCAGAATTGAAGAATTTTCGGAAATGGAAGAGAAATGGGATGATTACTATCAAAGCTTTTCCAACTGATTCGGGCTCAATGAAATTCTGCACGAGAGGCGTTTTCGAGACCCTGCAGATGGACCCGCATGTTCCGAAACATGAAAGGCTCTGCTTAAGGTTAAAGATCAATGGAAATTGATTCGGAGATGGCGCACAAGATGCTATCGGTGCACTTCTCTCCTAAACCCCTTTAGTTATCTGAGAGTTAACATTTTGATAAGCTGCTCAGCAATAAGGGGAATATCTGGTAGAATACTCTAGGGATTCAAAATATGCCATAGTTATGCGAAAACAATTTATTGATGAGATACTTCTAAAATGTTTTTATGGACCTTATGGATCCACGAAAGAATGCTCGAGCGGTTTTAATAGCGGAGTAAAATTTATCGTTTAAAAATGCAGTTGATATGGCTTGCCGAGTACAGCAAACCAGGGGAGAAGCTCGAATAATCTCAACTTCTCATATAAAAATTCACAAAATTTCCAGTGAGCTTATGCAAAAAAAATTACGAGGAAATGTTTTTGTTGTTGTTATATTGGAAATCTGAGGAAAAATTGTATAAAGCGGACATCAACATTTAGTTTTTGTTGAATCAAAAGGAATTTGTGGAAAACATGCAGGAGGTTGAGTGATATAAATATAAACCGAGGATAAATGTTATTATTGACTCGTCTTACTTTGTTCCTTCTTTTACAACTGATCCTTGTTAATGGGAGTTTAGTGAAATTTGAAATTGATTCTGATCGCCAGTTAGTTTCATTAGCTTTTGAGAAGCAGACAGGCTAGAGTTATAAATCAAGCCAGCAGCAGCTATATTTTTAAGCTTCAGTAATCATAAAATTATTCCTCAAGGAAAGGAGTGGGTAGTTATCTCAGATCCGAGAAATTCATACAAAGGGAGATTCTTCAGATGTAATTCAATGTCAAACATATTAAAAAGAGATTGGTTTGGCTATTTAAGGAACAACGGTATTTTTGGCATTAAGCTGGCGAGGCAACGTCTTTAGCAGGAATGCGTTCTTGAAAAATGGAGAGAAATGTTTCCTCATTAATTGGGGAAAGTCAATAACTTCTAAGCTAAGGTAGTTATAAAGCCAGAGGCCAAATCTGTTTTCGTAGAATCGAGGAATTTGTTGTTCTTCGAGAAAACACAAGTCTAAGAGGTCATTCATAAATGGGTCGAACAAGGAGTTTTGTTAAATGCGGATCGTTCGTCATTGGTATCTCCAACCGTTTGTAAAGGGAAAAAGGACAGATCAGCAAGGGTTTGTGCTGATTTCTCGGTTTGAGTTTACAGGTCGATTCAAATGGAGATTCATATTATGTGCAGAATTGCCGAGATTTTTACCAAGTTAAAAGGTAGGGTTAAGTTTTTAGTGATCGACTTAGCATCAGTCTATTTGCAGCACTAAGATGATCAAGAGTCACGGGAAATATAAAAAATAAACACACATAAGGGCCTCTATTATTTCCGTTGTCTGCTATTTGGTCTAGCGGCCGCTCCAGCTCTATGGCAAAAACCGAGTATAATATCATAAGTGAACTCCCAATGACAGCTTATTACCTTGATGATATAATCATCACCGATAAATCAGAGGACGAACATCGCCAAAACCTTGACAAAGTTTCGGGTACCTTTAGGGAGGATGGCAATAACATGTAGGGTGATAAATGCCATCTATTTGAGGAACAAGTATAATATTATGTGTTTGTAATTTCTCAGATCATATCAGTGTTAAAAGAGAAACAAACATCGGTTGACTTTTTCGAACCTAAAAGATATTTCCGAATTGCGATGTTTCTGTGGCCTGATGAACACCCACAGAACGATTATTCCGAACCTGGCTTCAATTCTATCTCCATGTTAAACACAAACAAAAAAAGACGTCATGTTAGAATGGTGGAAGGAGCAGTAACGAGCTTATGGCAGTTGCAGAATGAAGTTGAATAAATGCGTGATGTTAATGCATTTCGATCCAAAAACTAAAGTGGTAAAATCCACTGATGCTCCTCTGCAACTGATATAGGTGCGGTTTTAGCACATCAACATGAGTCTAGAACTCAGAGACCTATCGATTTAGCTTCTATGTGATTTAGTAAAACAGAGAATTACTCAACAATGGAAAATAAGACCCTATCCATTACATGGGGATTGAGTATGTTTATGACATACCGAGGAGGTAGAAGCTTTATTATCAAAACTGATAATCTCTCTTTTGTCACATTGTTTCAAAAATCTTAAGGAATTTTACCAATAGTTTCGACTAGAATTCGTAGGTGGGCAACGATTTTATCAGGCTTTGCTGCCGAGTTTCGATTCATGAAGGGAAGAGAAATCCAAAGCGCTCATGCACCGTCTCGTCTGAATAAAAATGATAATTCTGCAGAGGTATATGAAGAAATTATTGGCCACATATCTATCCTTCTAAAATCTATTTCAGCAGATAATATTCAATTGGAGGCTACCACAGATCCAATTTTTTTAAAAATTATGAAATTTTGTATAAACGGATGGGAATCGGTAGAGGAGGCAGGAATGGCACCATATTTTCAAAAGAAAAACATAAATAAGTTTGGTGAATTCTTGCCTTTTTCTAAACTACAGAATTATTATTCCTGTATCTCTGAAGGAATCTACTCTCTGAAGAATCCACGAAAAACACGTGTTTTGTAAGAACAAAAGCATTGTCAAGGTTATATATTTAGTGGCCGTCGTTGGACCAGGATGTAGAAAAACTGATCGGGAGTTGTCAAAACTGTCAGTAGAGTAGAGGAAACAAAAGTGCCAACCAAAAGTGGAGTTAAAGCACTGGGAGGAGACTACGTTCGCGTTTCAGAGTTCACATTGGTTTTACAGAGCCATTTAGAGGCGAATCACTTTTAATTCTTGTTGACGAATTCTCGAAATGGATGGAAGTTTTGTAATGTCTTTAACATCGATTGAGAAAACACTATCAGAACATATTAAAGTATTTCCTCGGATGGGAGCACATTCGAATATTGTCACTGATTATGGCCACAAATTTAAATCTTCGGACTTCAAAAATAACTTGAAAAAATTAAATTCTTACCATGTTACATCTGCATCTTACCATACGACAACAAACGAACCAGCAGAGAGATTTGCTCGTTTGTTGAAAGGATCCATATGTCGTGACACCAAAGTAGACATGAATAAATCAGTCCAAGATTTTTTGAAAACTTATCGGAACAAACCCCATGCGACAACAGGAAGATCGTCGACGGAGTCTGTTTTCGTAAGGCACATACGCACCTAGTTCGATAACATAATTCCAAGAAAAATTTTAAATTATCTCAATAAGTATACACGGTCCTTCAAGGTAGGTGATTAAATATTTCCCGATGTTATAACTAGAAGGCACTTAAGTGGCTGTATGGAGTTGTATCACAGCACTTGGGCGACCATACATATTTGATTACATGCCATGGAAAAACCGTGAAATGGCACATAGATCGAATTCGGCAAAGTTGAGAGGATATCAAAACAGCAAATAAAATTGAAATGAGTCAGTGGCTTCAGGCATCACAAGGAATTGAGGAATCAATGGAACAGAATTGGAATCATTCGGCAGAAATGGAATGATGAGTGAATGAAGATGAGCAGAGTGACATGCTTTCTGTGACAATGGATCCGACTTACTCCCAACCATACTCGATAACTCCTCCGAGTATCACAAGCACGTTCGGAAAGATCTTCCAGAAGATATACACTCTTCTACCTCAGGGGATAAGAATATGGTGTTATGGCATTATATGACACTCGCTTCGGCTAAAATATTTAATATCTTAACAAAATTTAAAATAATATCAGACATTGCGCGAAAAAATAATGGCGGTTAAATTTTATTTGATGCTATCTTTTTAAGTTCAAAATATTTATGAAACAACAAATAACATTTTTTAATAAACTATGACTTTCGTAATGATATCATCAATCAATTCGATGAGCATTGCATGTAGAGGAAACGGTATACTTCAATTTCCAAATCACAAATTATAGATTTTTACAATGTAGTTTCATAGTTTATATCTGATAATCCATCAACTATGTCAATAAATTAGAGAAATTTTCACGTAAAAAACAATTTTCAACATTCTTAGTCATTTTGTCAACAAACTAGTCTGATTAAATATTAAGTTCTCCGCTTTTTCGGCAAGGCGGTTAACGGTCATTCTCTTGTAGAATTCATTGTATTTAGCCATTTCGACTGAGTTTATAAACAAATCTTTTTTTGCAAAAGTATAAGTATTAGGTATTTATTTTTGCGCAAGCGCCTGCGTCTTGATATTAGTTTTACTTTACATGGAAAGTGAAGGTATTTGATTTTTTTTGTTCAGAAACTGACCACGTAGGAGCTAAACAACCGCTAATATCTTGGCGATATGAAAGTAGGAATTTGCGTATATATAGACAAAAACAATGACTATAACCTCACCACACCCGTATTCGTAGTGCTTAACCATAGAAAGATAACTTTAAATTTGTTACTAACTTGAAATCGCTCAGTTTTCCCACCCAATTTAAGTTAAAGCCTGACAAGTACACCTACGTTGATAGTTTAGGTGCAAATCAACACCGATAAAAATATTAAAGTGAAAAAACTTATGAAAATGGTTCACTGTTTCAAGAGAAACACGGGTATTCATCATCTCATATACCATAGAACGTGAAAAATCCGATAATTTAAAAAAGTAAAAATCTTTTCCTGTATCAAATTAGAAGTTCAACAATTTCGCTCATTTCTTTCAACAAAAATCCTACTTAATTTTGATAAATTTTTAAAATAAAAAATACGTATTTAATCTTGCTTAATTTAATCTGAACAAAACTATCAATTAAAATATTCTTAAAAGTTTTATTCGATCGAATTTTCTTTTTATTCCACAATTAACTATGTTCATTCCTGATATTATGAAGCGTGCTTATTTTACAGTATCGTATTAAAATTTTAATTTTTAAGGGCTCAAGTTTTATCATCCAATTATCTTGATTCGTTTGTTTCTTCAAATTTAAGATTTTGTTATTATCTCCAAAGATAAAATTTACACGGTTTTTTTCAAATATTAGGCGCCAATTTTTTATGTGCTTAGATTCTTAACGTTTCCACGTGAAAAAATCAAATTATAAATTTCAATAAAATTATTTTAAACATATCTATCTTTATAAGTTCAAAAGTAGTTTTTATGTTCTCAATTATTTTCTTGTTTGATTTCATCACTATATTTTATCTCATAAAGAAAGTAACGTCTTTGAATTTTATATGTTATAATAAAATTTGTGACTAAATCTTCGATTTTGATAGATTAAAATTCTGATATTTTAGTTTAAAAGTTTTTTTGTTTTAAATCATTACCAAGTCGATCGTCTGATTTCGTGTCGGTTTGTTACGATAGCAGGAAATCTTGTTTTTTACGATTTTTATTTATTATTCATAAATTCTAAGTAAATAACTTATAATTCTTGCATCTACAAAAGATGATTAATTTTTAAAAACTAATTTTTTTATATCGTTTGGATTTTTATGTTTTTTACTTTTAACAGCTAGATCATATCACATTTGTGATTTTTAACTGATTTTATTCTTGAAAAATCAAAGTATTTATTTTTACTGGTTGGTAAGAATATAATCTCAAATTTCTTGTTTAAGATTATTCGCAACGTGGTATGTTAAAAATTGGGTAACTTTGAAGGATATTTAACCAATTGTTAATGATGCATTTTCATAGTACAATATTGTGAAATTATTTTTCATTTATTATTTACGCTTTCATAAACGTGAAAATGTTGACTTTAAATACTTATGCTTTTATTTCAAACATAACTATTAAACCATTATATTTGTCTTCCATTGAACTATATTTTTATTTTAAACCTATTTTATTACATTCAATTGCTAAATTAAGCAAGAAATATCATCTGAATGATATTTGATCTAATATTCCTCACTGATATTAATTAATATTCTCACATAGTTAATTTATTATCTCATATTTAGAATATTTTTAAGATGTAAAAATTGATATTTTTAACTTTTATTGTATGCATGATTTTTCTGAAATATGGGAAAAAATTTAAAAATTCCTTCAAATAAATTGTTTTTTACTGTTTATTTTTATTCAAATGAAGCCGTTTATTATCTTCAGATTTGTTGACTTTGTTTTCTAAAATGACATTAAGCTCTTCTATTATCGACTTTAACATTTTCAAGAAGCCCATTTCTATAAAAAAATTTTTTATGATATTGGGTCATTTTTGATTAAATGCTTGCTATATTCGTTTTTCCCAGTTAAATCACGCCCTAATTTCAAATTTCCATATTTCCAAATTTAACTGATTTTTAATATTTTTATTTAGTTTATCTTTTCTGCTTCTCCTAGTTATCTAAATCCATAACGAGATGTTTCTTGGTAGAGTCTGAAATGTTATCATTGAAAATAATTTTAATCTGTATTTAAGTGGTTTTGTTCGCTTCAAAAAAACTTATCTTTTTTAATGATTCTTCGTATGTTTAACTGAGCTGTAATGGTATTTTTAGAGATTTTTTAACTTGTAAATTAATTTTGAAAAATTTTTTTCACTCGAATATTTGCAAAAATATGAACGATTTCCAATATATTAAAAAATTTTGGCTATTTTTGTTTAAATTTTTGATATATTTGAAATGCACATATAATTCACGTTTATATCGAGGTTAACTGCCAAATTCGTACAATCAAACTTTTCTCGTTTATTCCTAACTTTGTGGAACCTTTAAACCTTTGTAAATTTATCATTTTTAAATCGTGTTGGAATTTTTTTACCTTATGATAATTTTTAATATGCAGGGAAAATGAATCAGAAGCAGTTTTGCAAATACAATCAGACGATGATTTTGATCTGACTGCCATTGATGAGTTGGAAAAAATCTTTTCTGACACAAATGCCAATTCACAACAATCAATGACAAATGATACTTTGACAACAAACATGGATGATTGTTTAGATGATTCATTTTTTGATGATATCGGTTCTCGTTAAGTTTAATATCAGATGATTCTATTGAGGATTTGCTTAGGATACACAATGCGAAATAGAAAATCAAGAATTAATTAGATTTAGTTTATGTTATCTCTCACCGAGCATTAAATTTTCAAAAGTTGCCATGTTTATGGCTGGTAAAGGGTCCTTTTTATCGTTGATAAAATGAATATATCAAACTTCACAAACGTAAAAATATTTGTCTTTACTCTTTGAAGAACTATAATTATGTTTATTTTTCTCGTAGCTTTTCTTTAACAAGTTCATTCTCGTTGTCTTAAGAAACTATGTTAATTTAGTTGTATCATCAGTATTAATGCATGCGATTCGTCTATGTAACACGTTTTATGGTCTATATGCTTTTATATTCTGCATCAAAAACGCGATTTTATCAATAAGTTACTCGTAGGGTCAGTACTGATTTGGTGGTGGAGTGGTGGTTTTGATAAGAGGGAATCTCAAAACATAAGAAACCATTTACATCAAGGCAAAATACTAAGTGGATTTCACGCCACGTACATATATAAGACAACAAGGCCGAGCTTCCTTTTATGGTGAAGATAATACGTATCTCCTTTCGAAAATTTCTCGATACAATCTGAATAAACTTCGTTTCTATTTGTGGCTTATAATTATCAATTCTTTAATTGAGATCTTATTGGCAATTAAATCTGTTTTCTCAGACTTTCTAAAGCCTATTTTTTCATTTTTGTACTCCAAAGTAAGATGATTTTCAAATGTTTCCATTTATAATGATTATCCTATTCTTCTAGTCAGGAGTATTAATGTTCTTGCACACAAGTTCAAATATTTTTAATAATATTGACTAATTTTTGAAATTCAAAATGATTTAATGCCGAAAAAACTTTAAATGTTAAAATGAATGAATGAATGTGAATTTGCAATTACGGTGATAAAAACTGACCAAATAATTTCCATCATCATCCACCTAAAATAGTTATCAACGTGGTTCAAACTTTTTCTGATAGAACACGGTTAAAAAAATTCACAAAAATCCAATAACCTATATTATCACGGGTCACGGGAAACTCAAATTATAAATAAGTCATAAAAGATGTTCTTAAAGTCACAAGATCTCGATGATGTTTTTGGGAAACATTAATTGCATTTTATAAAAATAAGTCTATTCGGCATCTTAATGGCTCAAAGCTAATGAAAACCCCTAACGCATCAAAATAATGTTAAAATAAACAATATTGCATGAGTAATATAATCAATAAAATATTAATGAACAATAATTATATAAAAGAAGAGAGACTGCGTATTATCATAATTAGAGACATTTCCACATTTTTAAAGTATATAAATATTCAACATTAAATGAAAAACATCTTTTAGTATTTTTAATTTTTGATATATTTGAAAAATTGTATCTATTTAGACTTCATTAAAGATAAAGTAAGATGTTTTTGGCGGTAAAATTATGATACTGTATATTTTACCGCACTAAAAACAATGAAACTAAAAAATAATTTTTAAATATTTTTATCAAAGTTTATGCGTTTAAATTTCAAATGAAATAAGTTTGTGATCTTTCACAAAAATTTTAATAATTTATGTTTCTTGTAATTTACCGTAAAAAGGGACAGAAAACGGTCATAATATATTTAGCATAACTTTTTAAAATCCTTTTCGGTAAAGAGAATTAGGAACTTGACAAATTTTTACAATACTAAATTATTCCAATTTTGACATTTTACCTTGGAGATTAGAACATTTTCCCATACATTGATAGGAATTTTAAAAAAGTGAAACTTTTACATGATTGAATTTCAAGACGTTTATATAAATGTTAGAATGAAAACTTTACACGCGTCGAAATCAGCTATAATCCACGATGTATTATATTGAAACTAATTTCGTCGCATAATTTTTTTTAAATACAAGGAAGAAATATGTATTCTTTATTCTGCCATTACAGGCAAACTCATAGGGTACTCTATTTTATTGTCTATTATTCTGTCTACTACCTGTCTAATTGGACTTCATGATTATTAAAAACACCTTTCTTTCTGTATATGCCAAAGATGTAGTTTTCTGTTTTGAAAATATTGTGGTTTATTTACTTTTTTAACCATGAACAAGAATGAGAAAACGTCAAACGTAACATATTTTTAGGATATAGTTTGATAAGATTTTTATTAGGATTTAGATCGTTCAGATTTTTAGTCAATGACGTTTATAAATTGGTTTTGATTGATGTAACAGTGCGCATGTTTTGCGGAAAATTCGTTGTTCTTAACATTTCAAACTCATTTTATATCATTAACATAGGATGGCAAAGATAACTTAAAATGTGTAAATAATAAAAATTCTATCATTTAATTTCAATCAATTTTCTGGTGTTCAGATTAAAATTTTAATTTTCTTTAACGTTGATAATTTCGAAAAAAGCCAAAACCGGTTGTTACTACCGTTGGTTTTGAAATTACAAGTGTCTAAAAAATCTACTTAACTTTATGGTTGCATCTGTTAACGAAAAAAGGTATGAAAAAATTAAAGTTTTGATTATTTACAAATTTTTAGTTATATATAGTACGATAAAATTTTCAGTAGTCTTCTCAGCGTCGCCATATTGATCAAATTCCAACTCGTTTTTAGTCGATAAAAACCTGAAAATCCATAAAGCTTGAATTATAATTGAAGGTTAATATTTTGAGTCATAATCCATAACCTAAAACGATAATGATCATCTAAGATAATGCATCTTCGTACTAAGGATATTATATGAAATTAAAAAAATTAGTTTTTAAACTGTAACACTATATTTAATACAAAAATCAAAATTATGATTGAATAATACATATGAAAGTATATGAATTTCTGAAACGCGCAGCCTCCATACCGCCATACCATTTTAACTTCATCTGCTTCATTTGCATCTTGAATTCACTTTTATGAAATTTTTCAGAACTTAACCGTTATGTTTTCAACACCATTAATGGGAATGTTTCTTAAGTTGCCAGTATCTATTAGTTGCCAAGGCAGTATATGTGCTTAATAAATTTGTTAGGGTAATTTTGATGCAGTTATTCCTATTTTATGAATCGTATATTTAAACATTGTTGAACTCATCGAAAAATAGCCGCCTTAAGTTGTAAGACTGACATAGTTCAAGAAAAAAAAGTATTGAAGATCGCGAATAACTTAATTTTTAAAAGTAAATTTCCACATTCTTATTCCTTCCTCTTTAAGTTAAAATATCAGTATCTATCTAAAAAAAGGTTATATTTTTCAAACTGCACTGGGCATTAGTATAAAGGCGTAAATAATCGACCACGGTGCCGAGAAAGACTCATCCAAAATAAACATTCATATTTTAATCTTTTTATCATTTCTCAAAATGTTAAGATACCAAACGGAAAGTGTCGAAATCATAAGTAATCCTTTAACGGGTGACAACCCGTACAGTTTCATACATAATTCAACATAATTATAAAGTAATATAAAACTGTTATAGCTTCTTCTTGCTGAAAAATCGTTGAAGTTTGTGTTGCCGTCTATGTGATATTATTATGATAGTGCGGATTTTAACATAACTAACCCTTTCTTTGATTTCTGAAGTGATAATTGTTGAGTAGTCACCAGTTTGAAAGTCCCGAAATTCAACAACATTAAAGAACCAAGTTAAAATTTGGTTCTTTAGGCCATTGAACTTACCAAAATGAACCAAGATGACAAACATCTAAAGAATACCAAAACTAATATTTGGTGATATAAATTGATACCTTGCAAAAATTTCAAAACGTATACAATATTAATCTTAGGTTGTTCCATTCGAGAAAATATTGCAAATTCTGTGTCATAATATGCCATTAATTTAAGTCAGCCGCCAAAAAATAATTTTTAATGTTTATCCTTTAAAGTACACCTCACTCATTTAAACGATTATTGTTTGGATATTTTCGATAAATAATACCATGGCCAAATAAATTTCTTCGATCACGCTTTCACCACAGACATTTTCCAAAACGAGAAATAACAATTCAAACTACGAATATTAGTCAGATTAAAAATTCATTAAATAGTATTCGTTGAAAATATGGTCAAGACTTGTGGGAACGAGTTGACCACGGATAATTTTTCCTATTTTAATCAGATAATTAAACCATATAATTGCAAAGAAGACAATATTGACAGCGTATGTAACCAGTAAAGACAAAAACATTAAAAAAGGTCCGAAACAGAATTCTTAATATTTTTATGAAATGACTTTTTTGAGCGTGCGCATATTTCATATGAAATGTCTCATTTCCTTTCCTGTGAGTATGATTAAGAGCTGAAAAGATTGCAATCATACTTCAATCTTGGCGAAAATAGGGAACTCTGGGAAGTATAAGATTTTAGTTGATTTATCGTTTGCATTCATATGTTTTCGATAGACCGTGTACTGGCCCCAGTAAATATTGATGATTATATCCTGAATAAGAACGCGTGCAGATCTCTCCACGTCCCAAGAAATATCTAAAGACTTGTCGCTAGTTTTGACGTTAACTTTTTTGAACACAAAGCCACCTAAAGACAATTTAACACTCACTAATTTTAAAGAAGACAGTTTCTGATTCCTCGGAGAATGTGTTCAATTCCTTAAGTTTGTGAGACATGCGCAGTTTAAAAACAGAGTGGTTTGGCAATTTAGGCAGTGTTAATTTGACATTTTGGTCGAATGGCTGGCCGTGAACAGTGAAGTGGTAAACCGCGCACTTATCTTGAAAGCCATCCAGTTCAGAATATATTATTTGACATAGAGTTATCCTCACGTCGTATGTGACATTCGTTTCATATACGTTAGTTTGCCATGCTATTTCGGTATTTTCATTGGAGTTGTTGACGATTTTGACATTTCTGGGTTTGTCATAGTCTATCTTTCCCTGTATTCTTACATGGTTTTGGGAATTGAACCAAGATTGTATTTGAAACTTTCATATTTTTATTTTTCTTTGAAACCAAATGTAATTTATACATTTCACCAAATTTTAATACAAGCGGGGACAGTTTAATTTCTGCCTTTCCATAAGCAAGTAAGAAAAAATGGGAATATTTTGATGAAACTTCGTTGAGTTTCAGGCTTAAATTAACTATTTCATTTAAAAATAAAGTTATTTGCAAGAGTTTAGTCGCATTATGGTTAAATATATGAAAGAAGTGGCCAGGCTTAGGCCCAAATTGTAGTTAACACCAATCAACCAAACAGCTGCGGTAAATTATCACAGTTAAAAATGAGTTAATAGTAAAAATAAAATTTAATGGGGATGTAAATACTTTAGCAGCGACCATTATTTTTATCTTAAAAGTCAAGTTTTAAGGTAATTGCATATTAAAACGGTTAACTAAATTTAATCCACAATAATTGCGCATGTCGTAGACTTTGATATTTAAATTCAAAAATCAATGTATCCTTATAATATTTTTGTATAAGATAGCAGAAAACCAATACTTCGTTAAAAATGTTCATGAAAATGAAACTACTCCTAAAATAACTGAGTTTAGATCATTTAGTTGGCAAAATGTTTCAAGAAAGTTCAAAAGAAAGTATAAAGTGTTGTCGCGAACCACGAAATTTCGTATAATATGTAATAAGTATAATCGCGAGCACATAAATCTCAATAAAAATGAAAAATCATAACGCTGTGAATGAAGGTAATTAAAATTTAAATGTGATAGATCGATCTTTTTCAAAGTATTTTTTTAATATACGCAAGCGCGCGTTTTTATATCGAATTTTAATTTTATTCATCTACCGCGCTTTTAACAAAATATTTTCCTCTATCAGTTTGAAAATTAATATTTTCATTTTTAACACAAAATAAAATATGTTTAAAATCATTTTTATTTGAACGAGTATAAAAATTGATTTAAGTAAAAAATTTGAGGCATAAAAAGAATCTTTAGTATGTTTTCAAGCACAAAAATTATGAATTTGAAGAAGTTTCGAACATTCATGGATTTAAATACCGCTACTCAAAATATTTTTAAAATGGTTTTTTCTATGGCGATGATATATAGCGAAGCCTAGCAAGTCTACAGGTTGTGCTTCAAAAAATTAACCTTTATAAGAAGATTGAGTACAAAATGGAGGCACATACTTAAATGTATGTTTTAAATTTTATGCACTTTATTTTATTGTTGCTAAGCGGGTGATTTATGTAATTCTTAAGGTTCTCATATTATGTCCATATTGTATAACTTCGACTTACAGAGATTCCGATGGGAGAGGTTTATTTATAGAAAGGGAAATTTGCCTTGTATAGGGGACGAATTCGCTGATTTCTATAATTTCGGGGTTTTGAGCTTTTTAAGAAGAAATGGTACTCAGTGTAAAATTAAAGTGGATAGAATCGCTCATTATCGTTCCATATATGTATTTGGCAAGACAATCATATCTGATGTCGTTAAAAAGGTTTCTGATCGTGATCGATCGCCCTTTATTTTTGTTATACTTAATCAGTCTATGACGTCGGGATATGCATGAGATTTGAATTTTGTCTTCGATAAAATTCTCAAAGTTTATTCCGTGGTAGAATAGAAGTTTAACGTATGTGCTAAATTCTTGAATCCATACGAGGGTCGGGGTAGGAAGCTTAAAAACTTAAAAAACGAAGAGCATGCGTACCTCGCACAAAAGCAAAATTTTTCCGAGCAACTTCGATACTTTCATACATAAACCCGCAATAATAGTTATCATTAAAATCGATAAAGTCAGCATTAAGATGGCAGCTCTTTCCTAGACAACTTTCCAGACCACGGCCATACCAGACAACGTCGACGCTCAAATGTGTCTGGATCAGGTCGCAGTCAAGTATGATATTTTTCTCTTCGTGAATGTATATTTTTTGGTTTAAAAGCGCGCTATTAGTTTGGATGTCTATAATCAAACTCGAAGGTTACCGATTACGGTCAATTCTATTGATTCGGTGTCTGTTTGATTCGAGCCGAAGTAAATACATTGATAAAATCCCGAATCATGAACTTCCAAGTAGTTCATATGGTATTCTAAAAAATTCGTATTTTCAATTAGCTTTACACCATCCTTGAACAGAAATACGCTCTTGGTTGTGGGGTCTCCGGACTCACATTTTACGATATAAGACATCCCAGAAAATCGCGTATCCTTTTTATCTCCGATGATCCTTGAGCTGTTGGTAACATTGCATCTCAAACAGCATAAAAACTGCTGAATAACAAAAATCACAATGAATTGACTGATCATTTTTCCTCTTATAGAATCACAATATTTGCTCATGTATCAAACAAAATCTTTCTTGGCATTACACTCCATCGAAATGTCATCGTTAACTACGTTTCATTTCATGAAAACATTTTTTAATATAACTTTAAAAATAGAAGTGGATAAAACTCCTATATTGACAATTGTGGCAATTATTAAATTACGTGATTAAAAATATTTCGTTTCTTAGTTTGCATTTTATTTATTTAACTCCTGAAAAAAGTTTGAACTGTTTGGACTAATACATATAGATTCTTTGATATACGAAGCGAGTTACACACTGGAGGCTGTTTTAAAAATAGAATAACGCTTTATTTATGAACTCAAAAAACCCTCTTTGTTTACTCTGCCCATTCGAGATTAGGCATTAGGTAGCAAACCCGTGCCTACTTCCAATCTTTTATCGTGGTAGATTTTAAAAAGTTTAAATGATCACTTTTGTCTACCGCCATTTGATCCAGACTTTATTTACAGAATAAGTTTTTAATACATCTAAAATACATTGACATCTCTTAATCTTACACGAATAAATTTATCATTAAATAGTATTACGTTTCGTTTAAGGCTATTCGATAAAAAAACAGTTTTAATCGTACGAATTCGTCATGTTTTAAACACGGCGCAGACTCAAATAAAACTCGTGTTTTGTCTAATTTCAAATTTATTTATGTTACCGCCAATGCACATGGTTGTCCACAATTAAAATCTCGTGCAGGAGATAAAATGTAAAAAATTTAGCATTAACTCAGATTTGAGTCATTAAAGGTTTGGATAGACATTGTATTAGAAATTATGATCTTGAGAATTATGAGTTGATCTTTCTTGGTCAAAAGTTTATATTTCAGAAGTTCTAAGATGATATTCGAAAAAATTGAGTTCCTACCTTTAGAGAAGGGGGTAGACATGATCATCGAGGAATTTGTACAGTTGTATGACACAAAATCCCTTGAATAAGATAGTTTTGGAACTTACAAATCAAAAATGCAGTCTCATACCATATTTCATTCTTTATATTCAAGGCAAATGTGTCAATTATAAACTAATACTTATGTGAGATAGATAACTTTTCTGGGCCTCCTCGCACACGCGCACACTCAAAACTGTAAGGATAGTTGTCTATATGGATAGAAAATATTCTAACCTACTATCCCCAGCCAATAAATTGTATATTTTAAGGATTTGTATTTTATAAAATAATAATCTTACATTATCGAATGGCAAACTTTTTATATTTGTAAGCGAACATTTCCTGGAAAATAAATTGCGCATAGGAAAGCTATTCAGATATTTTATTGGTGTTTTAGATCGTAAAGCCCCCCTCGAGTTAGTAAACGAGTATCTTTACTGTTTCAAAAATTAAATTTAGATATCGACAGCATACTTTGAGATGTAGAAGCAAAAAATAAAAAGGGGAGTTTAACTATTTTAAAGTTATCTTTAATATTTGATTGGAAACGTCTTTTTGAGCATCTCATTTAAATATTCAACTCGGTGAAATTTAAGAAAGATAAGAGCGCCATCAATCTCTTTATATTGAAAGTAAAAGATATAAGGAGGAAAATTAAGGATCTTAGGGTTTAATTACTCTCAGAGAACATTTATATAGGTGACGATAGCTGTACGTCAAGCACCTTCATTCAGTCTTTGAATTCAAATCATACAGTAGGAATAGGTGTGTGTTGATTATTCATTCATACGTTTAGTTAACGTCAGTATCTTACCAAAAAATGAAAATAAGGTTTTTTGGTGAGAATTTAAAAAATTGTCTGTTTTAGCAAATCGTTTGAAATTTGAGGATTTCGTGAGATTAATTGTTTTCTAACCATAGTTCAGAAAATTGGAGGAGCGTTAAAGTTACGAATATCTTGCCAAGTTGATAAGTTTTAAAATTAAATTTCCATAAACCGCTAAATACGTGTAGGGTCTATTTATTTATTGCAAAAAATTATCCTATTTATCATACTTGGCATCATTGTGCATGCTGGAATTGAGCGCTTTTTGAATTGATAGTTGATTTATTGAAAATGAACTTATCATTATCATAACTTTTATTTATTACTTCGCATATATGTTAATATAGTGAAATAAAGACAATGGAATACTTGCCAAATTTTGTCTTGGATTATTTGGGTTTATGTTTTTGCATTTTTAATTTTGTAAATTAAAGTAAGTTCATACATCAAAATACTGAATATCTTGTAACCAGTAAGAAGAGGATAGGCGATGCATCATTGTATGATTTAAGCAGAAATTTATTTTTGTAAAAATGTATCGTTATGGAGTTTCTATTTATTTTGTGGTTCATGATTATTAAGGTTTAGTTTTTCGATAATCCTTTAAGAATCGAGAATAACAAGCCACGGACATGCGCACAACCCCATAAAAGTCATTGAGTTTTTCATCCTATTCAAAGATTAAAGTCATTTTTGACCCTGGCTGAAATAATAAATATTTCATTCAAATACATTTAGATCCCAAAAAGTTTAATAATTGTCGTTTTTTCCATAAAATTCACTTAGATTAAAACCTAAAAGGGACATAAGATAGTTTAACCAAAAAAATTATATTAAAAATTCCTCAAAAAAGATACAATAATTTTACAACTAACGAGAGATCTTAAAAATATGAGTCAAAAAGAAACATAATGGATGGAAATTCCGAAGATTTCCTCATCCCAAACTTAAAAATACATTAAATCCGACACAAGTTAGAATTTAACAAATTATGTTTATTTTAAATGGTTATAGAATAATAGTTAATACTCAAAGAAGGGGTAATAAATTATACATTTTAATAGAAAAATACACATGTATTTTTTCAGAATGCATAGTTTCAATTGCTATCGTACTCGAAATGGGATTTTAATGATTTTTGCAATTCTATGTTTGCGCAGACTCGTACAGTTGTCGAAAAACAATAAAATTTATACTAAGAGAAAAAAATTATACAAATTATTTAATTGTTGATTAGAGGAAAAACCACAAGCGAGTTAATATTCAAATAAGTACATTTCTCTGCGCAAGCTCTTGAGTAACCATTCACTATGTATACTCCCAGTTATGATAAATATCAAAAATTTATTTCTTATGAATTTAGGTGAAAAGCTAAGAGTATTACGACGTGAGTTAAACTCATAATTTAAAAGTTAGTGGATAATATCGAAGTTTACCTTTCTACTTTGTAGTGTGGTTTACAATTTTTTGATTTTTTGGAGTTTTTAACCTTAGGTTGTGAATTAAAAATGTTTTCTTTGATTGGAGTTTAAACAGTTTAAAAGTTAACAAAATCTTTCAGTTTTATAAAAACTAATAATATTTTAAACATACATTAAACTGGAACTTTTATTTTCGTGTTCAAGCACGCTTTTATGATAAGTTAAAAAATACGGCTGAAATCTAGGAAAGACAAGGAAAATGACAATTTGACAAAATTTATAATACCATTAAACTTATTAAACCTTGTGAATATATAAATGTTAAAGCATATGAGCAGTGCTTTACCATTTTCCGAAAATAGCTGTTTTTGAATCGATAATTGGAAAAAAAGTAGTTAACAACCGAAATATCAATACTTTATGATGGATAGATGGAATGAAGTTCGAAATCAAATGTAGCGATTTTCTTTCTTATCAACCGCCAAAGAGAAATTTACATAAAAATATAATATTCTTGAGCTTTATTCAGGAGATGTAGTATTTAATCGTCTACATCCGTAATAATTCGGCTGAAATTATTTTGACCACGATGATATTAAAAATACGACCTGATTTCCTCACAGCTATCGATTTTAGTTGATTTTATTAAAATCATGTTTTCTTTAATTTTCACGTACGAAACGGGGAATAAACTGTTTATTTTCTTCTAAAATTTAATCAATCGTAACACCATAAATGTAGGTCAGTATATGTATGTTTAACTAATGTAGGGCAGTTGATAATATTAAAGTGCAACCAGGTCACTGATTTATGTGGCTAACTTAGAATCGACGGCAACATCAAATATCTCTTATTATAATAAAGTTGTGTTTAAATATAGAACCATATATTCTTCAAATCATCACTAAAGTAAAATATTTTGATTATTTAATATAATCTTTATGATAACATATTTACATTATTCTAAGGTTTTGAATAGAATAATGGAGCCAACACTCGCGCAATCTCAAAACATTAAAAATCGTTGATGTTTAAAATTTTCAATACACTTTGACAATATCATGGTGATATCAACAAACTCTAATGCTTATTAATGCTGTAGAATACCCTATTTATATGTCACACTCTTATTATTTTTGTTGCTCCTTAGTGAATTTTATTTTTTATTGCAATATCCCGCAATATATAGTCACCGTAAAATAAAAGTTAAAATTTTACAACGTAGATATCACATTTTTATCACTTTTTCTATAAGGATTAATTTTCGAGCGCGTTTTCTTGGTATTTCAATTTGATTAAACAAGAGTTATAAAACTAAATTTTATCGACATAATTATTATATTTTAACTTTCTTAAAAACTAAGTACTTTTCCTTTTATCATTTGTTTAATTTGTAAATCTCGAATTTCTCAATCAAATCATAGACCGTTTCTTCAATAATTTTTCAAATGAGTACCTGATAAAAGAAAATGTAAAATTAAATGGCCAGATCCTCTCTACTTTCTTTTTATGCGCATGATTCAAATACATGGAACAACGTGAACTTTATCTCGAAAAATAACAAAACGTCACATTTTTATGGTGATCAGGGGTGCGTCAAACATAGCTGAGCACCTTCTAAAAGATGTTTTCGTTTATACTACGGGATTAGGTAAAGCTCTCATTTCTAGGCTCAGGAGTATAGCAAACTAGTTCATAATTTTCTCGTAAACAAGAATGGGTTAAACCTATCAGTGCTTCTTTCGAAGCAAGTTTTCCCTCTGTGTGTGCCCTTTCAGAGATGTTTATCTTACAAGGTTCACCGCTCAGGGATTTACTCCATTTCGTAGTGAATACACCAGTAGCCGGGTAATATGTGTGAATCTCACCCTCTTATAGGTCCATGAGAGCGACAGTAGATCCGCGGCAATGGTTTGCAAGAAATTCTTCTTGCAGATTTAGGCACCTGATATGGGGTATGTGGGAGTCGCAGCCAATAAAAACCCCACAGTCTCTTCGTCTCTTTATGGAGATCGTACATCTGCGGATTTGATTCCATTGGAACATATGAATCTCCTGTAAAAGTATGACGATAGTCGAATAATGTCCAAATTTTTCAAATATCCATTGTTTCTCGTTCAAGACACAAATTTTTTGAGGTTGATGAATGATGGATTTTTATGTATATCTAATGCCCAAAAATTTAAAAAAATTTATTTTTTTAATGTTTTAATTTTCTCTTAAGATGTTGGTTATGATTCATGCTAGGGATGTATAGAACAGAACGGCGATAACTCAAATTAAAAAAATAAAATTTGAATAATTTATGTTTGCTTCAATTAAAATATGAATAAAATAGTTTTTATTCATGATACACACTTATGAAAACGTATGTATAAGTTCAAAAAGTTTACCATGTGACGTGTTAGATTTATTAAAGGATTTTGTATACGTTCCCCATATAATCTAAGCAGGTTAGGCTCTTGGATTTACTTGTGCTTTTATCAGTTAAACTACAAAAACAACTCGTGTTTAAACTCAATTTTTAGATCGGGCTAGAATGTGTTCAGAACTGTCACTTGTTAAGATTAAGGTAGTATGATTTAAACAAAATTAACTTAAAAATTTGCAAAATCGCTGAATTAAATAAAATAATCTGTCGAAGGAAAATTTAAAATCCAACAATCTTTCTTGCTGAATTTAAAATTTTTTGTGTCCACATAACACAACCAACCATAAAGAATTTTTTCAAATCACATATGAAGGTAAAACCTAAGTTTCGATTTAAACACTTCTAAAAGTTAATTTTGTGGTTTAACGCAAAACACTTGACGGAATAACATAAAGAAGGCAAAAATTATTTTTGTAAAATTGAAGGATTTTAAAATAAACAGATAAAAATCTCATGAATTCGACAAGATTAAAAAATCTGAAAAACAACTAAAATTCATTAGAAAAAATAAAATCTTTGAAATATTGTGTTCTGGAAATTGAAAAAATAGTTTAAATTTTTATTTGAATCTCGTAAAAACATGCTTTTATTTTAATAATTTTTTAAAGATTATTATTCTAAAATGTGATAGAATACTGCTGTTTCAGGATATCTGAAAATTGAGTTATGGCCTTACCTCAATTTCGTCTTAGAGCACGCGCATATATTTAAACTAAATCATTAATAATTCCGTTAAAGGGAAATTTATCATTACAATCAATTTATGATTTTTATCATGATAAAAATTAAAAATATTTAAAATTCATTATTACTCATAAATATAAAAAATTCGACCATAAAATGCGTGAACAAATTAAAAAAAAGAATAGTTATCGAATTTTAATTAATCTTTCTTCGAATATTTTGAAAAATGTCAATCGAAGGATATGCGTGTTGATTAAAATCGCATAAAAAACAAAATATTTGCGCCATTACGAATAAGCGTGATTATTTACGAATTTGTCATCGTCATGTATAAATATTTGGTATTGTTTTATATAATTAATCAATCGTTTGTTAATTCTCCACGAGAAGATAAATTAGAATTGCAAGCAGAGAATCAAGCTTTTTCTTTACGTTCAAACTATCTGAAACATGTTTCAGCCCGAAGAAAGGTTTCCCCGGACACTTCAAGAAGCGAAACTCCTGTGGAGATTTCTCACTCAAAATTGGCTAAAATAAACAATAAAAGACTTTACCATACTGGTTCACCAGAATTTGAAAACATAGCAAGACATCGCATTGAACCTCATTTTTTCTTAAAAATCAGACCAAATTATACAAGCGAAAAGCGTAAAAAAAAATTTCTCGCATATTGTGTTCATGGACCCTCTATGTCCGATTTTTACTCGAGAAGGAAGTACCTAATTTGGACAAAGCACAAATATGAATCAAAAACTTCTTTGTTATGTAAAATTCGGAACCATGAAAAGAAGAAAAAGTATCCATCTTTAGAGTCGTTAAGAAATCCAACATCTTTGACAGAATTGAAAGACTTTCAAAGATGGCCAGATCCTCAAAGTTTACCAAAGATGAATAAACAAGAAAAGAATCAAGCGCAAAATAAAGATGCCAAGGAATATCCTGTTACCTATTATACCAACAGCATTTCAGATGAAGATGACTATTCTCATCTTATGTTTTGGAGAAAGAATTTATCAAAATCAGCTTTGAAGATTAAAAGATTTGACCCTGACAAAATTTTTATCTATTTTATATCACTCCTATCTGATAAAGTTGAGATTACATTTTTAAAGACGGTTTTGAAAGATTTTAGTTTTTTGAACCAGCTCAGAGCATATAAACATGGAAAATATAAAAAAATAAGTCCTGAACTACCTCTTAAGCTAATAGATAACCTCAGAGAATTTGGAGAGGCTATGGCATTTCTTTTTGATAAACACAAAATAAAAAGCAACACACATGCCAAAAAGAGTTGTTTTCAGTGTGATGTCATTGAAATAATGTCAAATTTGAGTAGAAAAACATTTCCGGTATTTTTCAAACCTTTAAAATAGATATGCGTGGCAACAATTCTAGGTGATGCAAAGGCGTGTACATGGTGTGGGCTACTTGTTGATATTTCACACCTCGAAAAATTTAAAGAATTTGGGATGAGAATGGGAATTGTAAATTTTCAATTTATTTAAGAAAACAGTCAAAACCCGAATATACGAAAATTATAAAAAAATATGTTCAATTCAACATAAAACAAACTGAATCTTTTTCTTTATTTGAGAAGATAGATCAATTATTCTCATTCATAAATTTAATTTGTGTGGACTCTTGTAAATTTAATATATAAAAGTGATCTCAGAAAAAATACGCGTTTTGTGAAATAGATTGAGTCTCTCCCCTCGAATTTTTACCTGTTGTTATTATTTTTCATACTGTAGACATCAGTTAAAGCTCTTTGACAGAGATATTTGATAAAATTAAATGATTTTAAAATATGTTCTCATCGCAAAGATTGAAATTTTAAATTTAACTTTACATGATTTTTATGATTCGGGAATGATCGTTTAATGTGGATATGTAATTTATGAGGTTATTTGAAAACTATAATAAACCCAGGTTTGATTTTGCAAACGAATATGTAAATATTCAACTTAGAGACACAACAAAGGATATAAATATAAATTGTGGTGACTACAGGATAGACACTTAACCCAGTAAAAAATTATATTCAGATTTTTCCAAACAGTATAAAAATATGAAAATATTCAAGTAAATTTATTAAAATTTGATTTAAATCTGATGATTGCAGATTTAGATAACACTAGGTTACACAGCCATGATGAGGGCATTTGCATGCGACACATTTTACAAAAAAACCTTTCTTCATTTCTGAGTTAAATAGTTTTGAATTATCGATTTATGTATTCTTCTCGTTTATTTGAATTGTTTTATCTGTGCGTTTTTGTTGAATGGTTGAGACGCAAAACACATAAAGAACACAAATTTAAATTTAGTTAAGGCAAAATAACTTGTCTTAAATCTCACACGGAGAGTCTGATGAAGACTTCTATTCCAAGTAGAAAAGAACACACTTATCAGTGGTGTACTCTACTCTAATTTAAGTTTCGTTTTTTGAATATTTTTGAACTGATCTGCCCTTTCATGAACGACATGTATTCGTTTGAGCCCTCAAATTTTCGGTTTGATGCTGAAGAGGATATAACTCGACGAAAAAAATGAAAGAGTCATTAATATGTCTGGAGCATGGAGTTACTCATTAACTAGTATGCTTATATGAACAATATACCGAATTCAGGACATCAATAGATCTCTTGATTGCAAATATGATTTTAAAATATCAGAATAGAACCTAACCACTATCGTTCTCATAAGTATATAAACTATTTGAGTCACTTCAGTAGTTCTCGGTGGCGATCTCAATGTTTTTGGGGTTCGGACTCCACCGTCAAAGAACAAAAACTTTCTCATCATTATATAGACCGAATTAAAAGTTTTAAAGCGATAAAGATAATTTGAAAGTATAAATATTATAATCTACGGCATTTGGGGAAGTTGCCAATAAATCCTTGGAAATTGATAATCAGGCCATACAACAAATTCCAAAAGTTTTACGTTTTAAAAAAGATCTCCCACTTTCAAACTTGCCACATTGAATGCATTCAAAGACGATTTCTGACACTTGGAACGAAAAATATGCGATTTACACATATTTTCAAAATATTTAATCGCAAAAGTTATTGTCACAGAGCCGATCTATTTTATTCAAAAACACACTTATCCGGATCAATGAAGATATGTTCTAGGTCTTAACACACAGAGATCCATGCAATGATCGACCGGGAAATGCTACACTTTATACAGATCTGTGTTTCAAAAATAATATATTTTATCTTATGACACAAAAATAATAAGATTAACATTTTAACGTCAAACTGATATACGCGTTTCGTTCATAGCGAAGTTGATTTTTGAAAAGAATTTATTTTGTAAAGTCAAAAAAAAGAATATTTAGATAGATTTACTTTCTGCATGAGTTTAGTTCACCATGTTAAAGAAAATTAGTTTACGACGCAAAATATTTTTGATTTATTATTAACATACGTCAATATATTGATCACACGTTTGTTCGTCATCATTAACTTAATAATATATGATTAATGTGTTATTATTATATATTTTTTATATTAACAATATAAAACGATGTAAATATTATTATATTTTTAGAATAACCATGGTCAGTTTCTAAAATACAAATGTAATCGAATTTTGTGATCTAAATTCTTTAATTTTTGGAATTTATATTTAAAATACATCAATCACTTATCATTTTCAATTGAAATATGAATATTAATTACAAAAAACTAGGTAAAAAATTTTTTTCATTTTCGATCTCAAAATTCATCAGGTGCGATAAATTTATCCTCTGACAATTTACATAATAAATTTCATAAAAAATT
Organism: Neodontobutis hainanensis; assembly: GCA_024349245.1. NCBI lineage: Eukaryota > Metazoa > Chordata > Actinopteri > Gobiiformes > Odontobutidae > Neodontobutis > Neodontobutis hainanensis. The sequence goes on along the minus strand of JALDNG010001977.1, from coordinate 6,271 downwards.
ATCTTGTTACCTGGAAAAAATACGAATTTTTGTCTTTATATAATGAAGAAAACAGAAGTTTGCTCGTTACAGAAAAATCAAACACCTACGATTTCATAGAAAGCGAAATTTATATTAAAGATATATGGTGAAAAAAGGAAATAAAATCTGAGTACAATGCTTATTTATAACCCCTCTATTGATAAATTTAATCAACAAAAATTTAACATAACTTTGCAAAAGAAGCAATCTGAATTTTTTAACACGTTGTAAAATTAAATAAGATAGAGTAAGAAAAAAAAACAATAAGCATGGTTATATCAAATAAATAATGTTATATTGTCTTCAGATACGATAGATATGAAAATTTAGCCATGTAGCCGAAGTTTAACAAAGTTTTAATAAAAATTAATTCGATAAAGATATATACACAGGATTTAAATCATTGTAAAATGATGATTTTATCTTCAGAGATTCGTTTGACGAGTATTACAGACATCTTTTTATTTGGCGATATTAAAGAAAACTAAATTTACAAATAATAAAATAACTTCAACAAGAAAACTTTTCCTGATATTTAAAATCTCTCATTCCAAATGAAGATGAAATTATCTTTTTAAAAAGTTTTGATCGTATTAGGCATTATACCTAATTTCGAAACACTTGGGTTTCTTAAGTACAATATAAAAAGTGAATTTAAACGACATTAGAGTTTATAAAAACTCTAGAGAATTTTTAGACGCTATGAAATATTTATTTGGTAAACATAGAATAATAATTATCTAAATAATGAACTCCAAAAGGATCTGCTTAAGCTTTTTTCAAATTTAAGTCAGAAAACATTTGTAGAATATTCGAATAACATAACAAGCTTTGCAAAAACATATTTTCAAAAAAGGAATATGTTTTTGCTGTCCAATTTTACTCCTTTTATTTTATCACAAGTTAAAAGAATTCAATCAGACATTGAGGTCTGTATTTAATATATTTTCTTTTCCAGAATAAAATTAGATAAATAATATAGCAAAATTTAAAAGAAATTAATATAATCTAGCTTACAAAACCATGAATTTATGTTTGTCTAAGATGAAATAAATTCGCTATTTATTATTTTTAAATAACTCAATAACTTTTGTTTACTTAAAAATATTCGGCCAAGGTAAAATTTGAAGTGGTCAAAAATAAAAACCTCATGTATGTTTTTAAATGTTAAAAATATTTATGAATCCAAAATTTCTCACATGATATTCATCATAAAGGCAAAAAGATTTGTTTTTTTTGTATTAAAATTATAATTTCCCAATATAATAAATGATTTTTATCGATTTTTGTAATTATTTATTTTAAAAAGGATGTGTAATTGAGCGTTAAATTTATTTTAATTAGAATAATTATGATCTACAATTGAACGTAAAAATCTATATCTCGAGTTTTATCATAAATTAAATTTATAAAATTTTAACACAAAGTATTTATTTCTCCACAGAATTTTTAATTTTGATTTTATTTGATTATAAATAAGTAACATATTATCATAAATTTATTTTATGTAAATTAAATTTTTAACCTTAAATGTAAAATCAAATAAGATTTTATCGATTTTAACATGTATTTTTAGTAGAATCTGTTTAAGTTCGATTTTTTTTCATTTTAAAGACGACATTTGATATCATTTATCACAATATTTTAAAGTGAACTTTTAAAAACAACATAAAATACCTAAAGTAAATCGAATTATAATATCAATTGTATTTCAAATTTTAGAAAAAATCGCCAACTTTTGCGATCAATCCATTCTTTGATACTCTGTTTATAAAAATGAAACATAGTTTGAAAATTTGCGTGGATATATTGTTATTGTTACCTCTTATCTTTTATTTTTTTACCAAATGAATGTAAGTACATCTAAAATGACATTATTGGTATTTATGAAGCATAAAAGATCATATAATTTTTCATTCAAAATCATTTATTAAACTCTCACAATTATTACGATCTCATGGACACTAATTTAAAGCATGAGCTAATATAAGTACGCCGAACATTATCTGTTAATATCATCATATCGTTTAAATTTAAGTTTTTGTTTGTTCATATTTTCAATTATGAATGCAAAAAAGTCCTATAAACAGTAAATGATTGATATTTCTTTATTTTCACTACATATGCATTCATACATCAGTTATACAAGGTTCTTAAAAACCCATGCAACTTTTTTGTCTTATTAGCTTGATTAAATCGAGAGACCTATATTGTGAGGATTTGGGATGAAAATATGAAAAACATGATATTCGGATCACGAAAAATTAGTTTTAGATGAATTATTATCTGTTAACAGTTAATTAATAAAATATATTAAAATGATATTAAATCAAATGTCGGAGATCTAGACTCTACGTCTGAAGAAAAATGTATAAAGATCGAATTTTTTATTTACTAATGCAAAAATAAAAATTTGGTAAGATCGAAGTATTTGGCAAGAAAAACGAAGAAAATAATGAAAAACAATTTCTATTGGTTGCACAAGATTCATTAATAAGAATGCTAAACTTGAATTCCAAAAAGTTTTTTCTCTAATGATTGAAAAAACATTTATTTTATATATATATATTTTCTATGCACAGCGAATGGTTCTACAACTAAGGATATTATGATTCAAAAATTTTGTTTTGATTATTGATTTAGTAAGGCACAGAGTTTATGAATAATGTGTAAAAGATTCATTTAATGACATTTATGTATATGCACATCTAGATAAAGTCAAAAGAGAAAGTAATGATTGATTTTACTTCTCAATAATCAACACCAAATTGAAAAAGACAAAAATCATCTGATTTGGTGAAAAATACTTTCCGATTTAACAATACAGATACTATTAAAGTGATGCAATAAAAATCATGAGATAAAAAAATTTTAGTATAAAATAGACAACTGAGTTCGAAAACCAGAAATCGGTGAAGTATTTTCATTTTATATTGTATCAAAGATATTTTTAATAAATAAATGGCTTTTGTTTTATTTTTCTCTTTTATCTTTAACAGTAGTTTTAAAGAATGAACTTCCCATTAAATCTTAATAACTTTGTTTCTAAATGCCACACACGATTAAATGTGTGAATTGTTAAAATATTAAGAAATTTGATCGAATTTTCTTTCCAGATTCTTGAAATAGAAATTTTGATATTGATTATATCTCAAGAAAATGTATGGATTAAACAATATCGATCAGAACAAGATAATTATCAATTGAAACTAAAATAAATCATCGCACACCTCTTATCATTATGGTCTTCATTTGAAATATCATGTACCTATTAAACTCAAATTTTCGTTAAGTTAAATAAAATGTATAAAAAAAAATTTTAGCAGTTTATAACAGATTAAAATTAGTAATTTAAGAGAGAACTATTCTCGATTTAAATCTATTACACATAAAAATTAATCTTGCTCAAATTAGTAAATGAATTAATTTTTGTGTAAATTGAAAAATCTTTAAAACTTTAATCATCGCAGATTTTAAGAAACAATAAATCGATCAAATTAAAAACCTTCAAGTTTCATAAAATTCATGGTGATTTAAAATAGTTGAATGCCTTTATACTTTTAAAATTTCCAATTTAATTAAGATAAAGAAACTATTGTTACATTTAAAGAAGATATATGATTTTAAATATCGATAATAGTTGTTAATAATGAATGGCAAAGTTCATTTATTCAAAAAATAGCAATATTTATTTCATCAAAGGTATATTTTAGTGTCAATCTGTTGAAAATTATCTTTAAGTTAATTAAAAATTTTATATATTTAATCTATAGAGGAAATATTTTCTGATACTAAATAATTTGAGCTAAAAGCACATTTTTTTATTCTAGAATATAATATCAAAATATTGAAATTAATCATTAAATCAATTTACTCTTAAATTTTTATGCATGTTATTCTACATATATTCTGTGAAGATAGAAAAACATAATTTTTATTTTAAAAGCAACTATTAATGTATTTTTAAGTAAATACATTTGAAAAGTTTTTTAAGTAAAAAGATATTTATGCTCTATGAATTAATATATAGAATAAACAATTTAAAGTAAGAGATCACGATTTTTAATTCTGTTGTAATCATAAAATCAAAATATTTAAATTCATTTATTCGCTTTTTGAAAATACTAAACAGTAATTTTATCATTGATTTTCTTTTTCATAAAAATAAATCTGATATCTGAATAGTTTATTCTTTTTTTTAAAGAAATTTCAAAGTTATGATTCAGATGAAGATTGAAAATTTAATAAAACAGATTTAATATTTTAACACAAGTTTTAAAAATTCAGCTTCTCTTTACATAAAATAAAGATATATTTTTTATTATTCATATCAATTCAAAACCATTAATGATAATATTTTAAAGTTTAATATTTTTCTAATAAAGAACTAATTTATTTGACAAATAGTAGATTTTTATCTCAAAAGTAAATCAGTATTTTAATTTACTTGAAATTTATAGATTAAAATAGCCTTATGAGTTTAGGTTGTGCAGATTTTTGTTTTGTCTTTTACTTTAATCGTAAATAAATTGGCATAGATAATAATTCAAATCAATTGTCGTTTAAAATAAAAATTCTTTTAAATTCAATTTTGATAAATATCTTGTCTTTTTTTAAATTCAGTCACCTAAATAGGCAGTGATGATAAACTATCAGATCTGACTCATATTAATATTTTAAATGAGATTAAAATTTAAAAACTGATAAACTTATTTGAAATTATTTCAAAAAAATAGAACGAATCATATTTTCGTCTGTTGAAAATAAATATTCACTCAAATTTATTTTTATTCTTTAACTTCTTTGTAAATAATTTATCTGAAGATCTAGAGGCAGCATGATTGTGTTTCTGAAAAATATACAATCATATCATCCTGTTATTCAGCCAACATTACTTGTTTGTGTTGATGAACTAAGCATGTCTTCTTAAAGTAAAATTCCTATACATCTTATAATTTGTGTAAATAAATTACCAGAGATCCAACAGTGGAATTCGAGCTATATATTTTTATTTTAATTGATCATTTTTATTGTTAATATTTTTCTTTTGTGGTTGTCAGTCTGTTCTAAATTAAACATGTGGCAATGATAATTAAGAATTAATTTACATTTATTCTTTCCCAGTTTATTTTATTTTTTATAACTAAGGCAAATTTAAAAAATTTAAATGTTTGTGCAATTAATGTTGTACCTGTGCAAAAATCAAATAGATAAAATATTTTTCAATTATTTTATATTAAATTGAGAAAATTTACTTTAAAATTTTGAAAAAATGTTTTTTCATGTCATTTTATGACATTTATTTATGTTATGAAGAAGGTATAAAAATTTTATTAAACGTCGACAATTTAAATAAAAAAAATTAAAATTTTATGATAGATCTCACTTTTAAAGGCTTTCTCAGAATTTATCAAAATATTTCCTTGTGAATAAGATAACTAATTCACGATTTCCACAATTTATTTTTGATTAAATTTATAAATTTAGAAAATATGAAATTTTCAGTGATGTTTAAAACCAAGCACATATAAATTGTATCAATCAGTGTAGCTTATTTTATGTTTTGTTAAAAATAACATTAATTGAAGTGAAAAAATATATTATTTCATGAAAAATATTTATAAAAAAGTTAAAATTATGATCTCCTGTTTTAAAATTTATTTAAGTTGATCAACTTCGATTCTTACTATCATTTAAAAAATTTATCAAAATTATACTAATTTTATTATAGCCAAGGGAAATGTTCACGTGTTATAAGAAGAAAACAGCTGAAAATTATTTTATTTTTAAATAAAAAAATTATTTCACCTTTACGTTCAAAACAATAAATTTATTTCAAAATAAATATTTTACATTTAAATTCGATATTAAAAGTATCTTTTTAATTTAAATAACAAAATTCAGACATTTTAAGTCTTGCAAATTATATCAATTCATTGAATATTTATCCTTAAATTCTTAAGATATAGCTTAAAATAATTCCAATTTTTATCTCAGCTTTGAAATAATGTAAAACAAGTCAATATTATTTTTTCGTTCAAAAATTAAGATGAATAATAATGTGGACTAACAAAAAATATCGAATATTTTTAAAATTTGCAAGTTTATTTGCTCAATATGTCTTTAAAAATTACTAGGATAATCCAATTACTTTTGGTTATCTCTTCACTTAATTTTAAATCTTTTTCAAGTTATATTAATAAACTTATTTAAGTTTTAATTTACAGTGTATGATGCTGTCACTCGAGTA
>JALDNG010001976.1:15000-41580 GCA_024349245.1 Neodontobutis hainanensis | reverse complement strand
CTGACAGTACTGGACTGACAGTACTGACCTGACTGGACAGTACTGGACCTGACTGACAGTACTGACCTGACTGGACTGGACAGTACTGACTGACAGTACTGACCTGACTGGACTGGGCCGACAGAAAAGCAGCAGCAGACAGGTAACTGTAGAGGAGCTCTGCAAAAACAGAACAAAGTAAAAGTTATGTTTAAAACAAGTCTTGCTGTTGGGCCCGGTCACATCTGAACATGAGATGTACTGTTAATCACAGAAAAAAACACATATCTTAGTTTTTATTCACAGCTCACTGTGTGTTAATGTGTGTGTAAGAACTGTTTTTCAGAAAATAGTGGACTTTGATTTTATTCATTCATTCATTTTCTACCGCTTTGTCCCGTTAGGGGTCGTGGGTGACTGAGCCTATCCCAGCAGCTTTGGGCCTGAGGCGGGTACACCCTGACAGTGGCCAGTTAGTCGCAGGGCTAACATATAGAGACAAACATTGACAGACAACCATTCTCTCTCACTTTCATTCACTAGGGACACTTTAGAGTTGCCAATTAGACCTATACATGCATGTGTTTGGACGGTGGGAGGAAGCCGGAGTACCCAGAGAGAACCCACGGTAACACACGGAGGACACGCAGACTCTCACAGAAAGAGACGGCCGAGAATATTTGAGTGGGCCGGGTTTTGAACTCACGACCTTCTTGCTGTAAGGCAAGAGTGCTTACCACTCTGCTACGCACCCTGGACTTTGATTTGAACTTACATTTGTCTAAATATAATACTTTAGTTAATGTGAACTGTACTGGGTCAGAGGTCATGTCTGTCATGTTTAAAACTTGGCTTAAACATTTACCTGTGACTGTTGTCATGATTTACAGATGATAAATGTACAAATATAAAACTAACATATGCACTTTAGCTACAGTAATGTTTAAGGGATGTATGACTGCAGAGTAAGGAAAGTGTTTTCTAGAGTAAAAAGTCTCAGAGGTTAGTGGGCACTGCAGGTGTAATGTTTAATGTAATGTGTAGTTTAATGTAACACTCACCTTTGTCTGAATATCCTCTTCAAAGTGCTCACACCACAAGAGCCTTTCTTCTGATCAGCCTCAGCATCACCTTTAGGAAATCTGTGAGAGAACAATATCTATTTTATAAAACAGGAGTTTTTACCAAAATGACACAACCCAGATCTTTGTAAAAGAGTACATTAAGCCCACTTCTAATTTTTGATTATATTATTATAATTATATGGCATTTACTGGGTTTGCAAACTACACAGTAATTTTTCAGTCAGATGCATTTAGCCTTAATATTATTTTACTAAAAACAAAAAAAAAACATTATGCTTAATTCCTTCCAAATTGAAGGTTAGATATGACCGTATATCATATTATTACCAAGTTTGGTCCAGTGTATCACATTAAGCTTATCGTTAAACGGTGGAGAGCCACCTTCGGGTCAGCTAAAAAACGTATAACAAATGTATATATTCTGAGCAGTATTTTAAAACATGCAAAAATGTACTCACCTTGAAACTGGAGCGTGGTTCATTTAGTACAGTTGGACGATAAAAAAGTGATTTAAATCAGCGGAGTTAAATCAAACACAGCTAGCGTTAGCTTTTAGCTAAAAGCAAGCGATCTCCATTCATGAACAGCAACTAACAAACTAATTAACAAAAAACGAAGACATACTGGCTAAAAAGCTTCGGAAAACAAAGACTAACCAAAACAATCTTTGGGTGTAGCAAAAAGCTTGAACTTCACTGATTTAAAATAGTTAGGTCTCCTCGGGTCTCTCTTCTGTTCATATATATCCGGTATATATTTTACCGAGAGCAGCTTAAAACTACAAAATGCCGGTAGCGAGATCAGCCACGCCCCCACAATCCGACATAGCAGAATAGAGGCATCTGATAGGTCAGTTATTAATCTTAATAGTATGAGTTATGTGACAAATATCAATATAGCGATTACGGGAATAATAAGATTGTGTTCAAAGAAAGGCGGCAGCGTTAGAATGATGACTGTGACAAAAATAGTCACTTCAGAATTGCCGCCCGATTTTTCAATGGATGTCAATAGGGGTCATGCTTGATGGAGCCAACCCCTACTTCCTATTTGGCACAGACCCGGAAGCGGGCTTGCTATGTCCAGCCCTTATACCGTCAATGTGTAATGTACAGTAAAAACGTATTTAGTCAAGTTCTCCAGCTTAAAAAGATGAAAGAGGCCTGTAATTTTCAACATAAGTACACTTCAACTATGAGAGGAAGTACGGGGAAAGAATCCAGGAAATCACATTGCAGGATTTTTAATGAATGAATTGGTAAATTCTTTGGGGAAAATAAGTATTTGGTCACTTACAAAAAAGCAAGCTTTCTGGCTTTCACAGACCTGTAACTTCTTTAAGATGCTCCTCTGTCTTCTACCTGTTACCTGTATTAATGGCACCTGTTTGAGCTAGTTATCAGTATAACAGTATAAAAGACATCTCTACACAACCTCAAACAGACTCCAAACTCCACTTTGGCCAAGACCAAAGGACCCGTGAAAGGACACCAGAAACAAAACAGACCTGCACCAGACTGGGAAGAATGAATCTGCAATAGGTCAGCAGCTTGGTGTGAAGAAAGCACACAGGACCTCGTGAATGACCTGCAGAGAGCTGGGACCAAAGCAACAAAGACCGAATAAGGGCGGCAGTAGCTCAGTGGGTAGAGCGGTCATCCTTCAACCGGAAGGTAGACGGTTCGATTCTCACTCCGTTGTGTCCTTGGGCAAGACACTTAACCCCTTGCCTCCAGTGTCTGTAACACTGGTAATTACTGTAGAACAATGTAAGTCGCTTTGGATAAAAGAGAACGCTGAGCACCAACATCAGGTCAGACAGAGGCGCAGGTGAAAGGAGGGAGTGCCTTACACGGTCAGCAGGCTGTCATTTAAGTAAAGAACGTTCCTGTCTCTGTTTCAGTTCTGGCAGTTCGGGGAGTGGGTGGATGTGGTGGTGGACGACAGGCTCCCAGCGAGAGATGGAAAGCTGCTGTTTGTTCACTCGGCTGATGGGACTGAGTTCTGGAGTGCACTGCTGGAAAAGGCCTACGCAAAGTAAGAAATCTGACTTTGAGAATATGCCTTTGCAGATAACCTCCTGCTCCTCCCAGTGTCTTGACTGTTTTTATGTAGACGCCATACTTTGTCAAAAAGGGGGGTTTGAAAAACATCTGTTTATTGGCTAATAAGTCTGAAAATAGTTGTGCTCATATGTTTACAGAATTTGTGAATTTTAATTTTTTGCACACAACAACCTTTCTTTCACTCATAGTTAGTGTTTGGATGCCCTTTATTGTCAAACTGCTGTTTAGTCTTTTTAAATGATAATGACAACAGAAACTACCCAAATGTCCCTAATAAGGTTTACAGACCCTGGTGATTAAGGCCTGATAACATGCACAAGTGACACAAACAGGTTTGAATGGAACTAAAGGTAACTATCCTCATTACCTGTTTGTAATCAGTGTGTGGATAAAAGGCCAGTGAGTTTCTGGTCTCCTGACAGACCCTTGCATCTTTCATCCACTGCTGCTGACAATTCTGTCTGACTCATGTGGAAAGCAAAAGAATTGTCAAAGGATCTGTGGGAAAAGGTAATTGAACTGTTTAAAACAGGAAAGAAATATAAAAAGATATCCAAGGAATTGAGGATGTCAATCAGCAGTGTTCAAACTCAGCCATAACTTTCAGGAAAATTGTTCAGATTCTAAAGAAAAATCTGAAATACTGGACTCCCTGAAAAGAAAGTGGTGTGTTTCAAGAGGCACAATAAGGAGGCACTTGAAGAAAAATGTGCTGCATGGTCGAGTCGCCAGATTTGTGCCATTACTTTTTGCCAAAAAGAATGGGCAGTTTTACATTTGAGAAAATAAAGAGCCTCATCTACAACAACCACAAAAGACTGCAGGCTGTACACTGTATTAACCCTTGTACCCTGGAAAAAAAAAAGTTACACTCTTACCATTTAGGGACAAAAATGTCCTCTTCCAAAATGTCATAAAAATGGTATATGTTAATATTTTTTCTACTTTTTTTGCATAAATCTCTTAATCCACATCAGTCCTGATCATAAATGTCAAATATTTTAATATTTTCAAAATTTTAACCCTTTAAATCCCAGTGTATATGATGGCATCTCAAAATGCTGTTAAAAATCACCAAAAAATTGCAATATTTTCAATAATCTGAATGCAAAGTGCAATTTTCTTGGGGGGATTATTAAAGTTGTGGATGTGCAATTGGTTGACATTAAAATGCATTTTGATCAATTATAATTTTTTATGCTTTGTATGATTTAATAAATAACTCCCATTGGATCTCCTCAAAACTGCAGTTTGGAACCTTAACTTTTTTTGTTTTGATTTATGTGTTTTTGAAGTGAAAGAATAAAAGGTATAGTTTAACCCCCTTTGTCACCATGAACTTTTAACAACCCCTCTGCATCATAACAAACTTGAGAGCAAAAAAAAAAAAGTAAACAGCATGGTAGCAACAACTCTGTTGACACAGGTGTGACCGTACACTAAACTTAGAAATATAGCCAGGTCAAGAGCTGTGTGTTTATTGCTTAACTGGCAGTAATGGCCTATCAATTCTGTAAGAAATCTAAATTTAACAAACTGCAAGCTCTGGAACAGGTTATGGGCTCTCGTGAGGACAGGACAGAGGATGACAACCAGCGAGCCCAGTCCCCATACTCTTCCTCCTCGGAAGATACCTCTGACTCTGACTGGGCTCGCTGCAGTTTCAAGCAGTACATCCCCAGCAAACCAGCCAGGATCAGAGTTTACATGGCCTGTTACGTCCTCTTAAGCTTTTCGAAGGCAAGTCTATGCGGGAAAAACAAGAGGGTTTTCCTGTAGAGGCCAACCAGGAAAGGAGAGTGGTTCTGCAGCTGACTCAAGGACTGGCAGGACATACGGTGATGTGTGATAATTTTTTCACCTCATATGGACTTAGGGAAGAGCTGCTAAAAGCAAGTTGCCAGAGCTTCCCCCAATCCTGCTCCAGACCAGAAAAAGAAGCCTTCAATCCACCCTTTTTGGCTTTGCCAAGTCTCACACACCTGTCTCCTACATAGCGAAGCAAGAACGTCCTGCTGCTCAGCACTGTTCACCGGGAGCCGGCTATCAGGCCACTGACTTTGTTTTACAACATCCTAGATGTCTCAGCTTTGAACTTCTTTGTGTTATGGATAACTGTGAATCCAACCTTGAACAAGAGCGCCAGATTTTAATAGAGGAGCATTGGTCACTCCACTAATCCAAGAACGCAGGCAGCTACCCCACGCACAAAGCGCGGCTGCAGCAGAAACACAAGAGCCACAGAAAAGGCAGTGCACTGGCCCATGGGAGAAGGCCACCATTACCTGCTGCAAGTGTGAAAAAATATATTAGCAAAGTTCACACATCTTTCTGCTACAATTAATGTGCACGGATATGAACTGAACTCACACAGGTGAGCGTGTGTATGCACACATCCACAGGTCAGAAGAGCTCAATGCAGCTGGTTTCAGGTTGTAAAAGCAGTATAAATGTCTGTTCCAAATTTGGTAAATCTTTGTTTGTTGAAAATAAACTTCTTATGTTTTATTTATAATTTATTTATAGAGCATCTAAGCTCTTGGTTTGGAGGGTAATCTGACACTGTTCTGATGATTGGCTGATGTAATGGCATCATATACACTGGCATATACAGGGTTAAAATTCTGAAATTTTTTAAATATTTGACATTTATGATGAAAGTAGAAAAAAATATTAACAGATACTATTTTTATGATGTTTTGGAAGAGGACATTTTTGTCCCCAAATGGTAACAGTTTAACTTTTTTGTTTAAATCTGACATTACAAAATAAAATTAAAATCCATCAAAATCAATGTTATTGCCAATCAATGGCACATCCAAGACTCTAATAATCCCCCCAAGAAAATTGCACTTTGCATTCAGATTATTAAAAATATTGCTATTTTTTAGTGATTTTTTTTTTTTAACAATATTTTGGGATGCCATTATATACACTGGCATATAAAGGGTTAAAATTTTGAAAATATTCAAATATTTGACATTTATGATCAGGACTGAAGTAGATTAAGAGATTTATGCAAAAAAAAATATTAACATATAGTATTTTTATGACATTTTGGAAGAGGACATTTTTGTCCCCAAATGGTATGTAAGGAGGAGTGTAACAATTTAGGTTACACAGTGCAAAAAAAAGAGTAATATTGGATTTGTGTTTAAAATTTCTAAATATATTATAAAATATACACCTTTACCAAATATCATAGAAAAATACAAAACAACCTCCAAGTTATCAAAAAAATAAAAGTTGAAAAGGACACTTTTGTCCTCATCAGGGCACAAGAGTTAAGAACTGGGGTATGTAAACTTTTGATCAGGGTCATGTGGATAGTTTCTGTTGTCATTATGATTTAAAAAGAGTAAAAACAATTGTTTGACAATAATTGGCTTCACCAAACCAGTAATAACTTATTGTAATTGATATTGTGTCTGACGCAGGATGTGGTCTGGCATTGTCAACTTGGAAAATGCAAGTTCTATCTTGAAAGAGACGACGTCTGGATAGGAGCGAATGTTGTTCTAGAATGTTGTTCTTCTCTGCCTTTCCAGATGTGTTCTGCCCCTGCCACACACACTCATGCAACCTCAAGTATTCCTGAGCCCATGTTGTGATTTCCATTACAGTACATTCCTGTTTGTGATGCAGTGCTGTCTAAGGACCTGAAGATCACGGGCAGCCAGTCTGGTTTTCAGATCTTACGCACAGAGATTGTTCCAGATTCTCTGAATCTTTGGATGATATTATGCACTGTAGATAATGATAACTTCCAACTCTTTGCAATTTTTCTCAGAGAAACTCTCTTTTCTAATATTGCTTCACCTTTATTTTTTTTATTTTTTTGCCGCAGCATTGGGAGAATTGGTGATCCTCTGCCCAACTTGACTTTTGAAAAACAGATTAAAGGACCTCTCTCTGTCTTTATTTTAGATTAAAGGGTCTCTCTTTGTCTTTACTCCAGATTAAAGAACCTCTCTGTCTTTATTCCAGATTAAAGGGCCTTTCTGTCTTTATTTTAGATTAAAGGGTCTCTCTTTGTCTTTACTCCAGATTAAAGAACCTCTCTGTCTTTATTCCAGATTAAAGGGCCTTTCTGTCTTTATTTTAGATTAAAGGGTCTCTCTTTGTCTTTACTCCAGATTAAAGAACCTCTCTGTCTTTATTCCAGATTAAAGGGCCTTTCTGTCTTTATTTTAGATTAAAGGGTCTCTCTTTGTCTTTACTCCAGATTAAAGAACCTCTCTGTCTTTATTCCAGATTAAAAGGACTCTCTTTGTGTTTATTCCAGATTAAACGGCTCATACGAGGCTCTCTCTGGAGGGAGCACCACTGAGGGTTTCGAAGACTTCACTGGAGGAATTGCTGAGGTCCACGAGCTCAAAACCAGAAGCCCACGTCTGTTCAACATCATTCAGAAAGCCCTGGACCGAGGTTCTCTGCTGGGCTGCTCCATCGACGTGAGTTTAGAGCTGGATTAGACCGGGATTATTGCAGTTATCCCCCGTCATTCCGAGGTCTGTCCCTAATCATTATTTTGGTAGTCAACCACTTACTGATTATTTTCTATCATATGCTTCAAGAAAACTCATTGAGCTTCACCAAAACAAAAGCGTACATTTACTGTGCCAGGTTCACTAGCACTGACATTAAAAATGCAGTTCATAATTTGTCTTATTAAAATGCTTTTTTAAAGTCTTTTTTAAATTCAGAAATGTTTGGCTCCTGTCAGCCACAAAACTCTGGCAGAAATATCACAGATAAAACCACAGGCTGCCTTATATTTTGAACCGACTTTTTTCCAAGTCAGTGAGTTCAATGTTCAGTTAAACAGTTTATTTAAAATGACTGTTTATAAGAATTTTTTATCCATATTATCCAGAGAGACCACGGAGACAGATTATAATTTAAAAATAAATGGTCAGGTTTAATTCTTGCAAAAACAATACATGAGATTTTATATCACTGCAATGAAAGCTGTAGGAGGTGTATCTTTCACACAGACTCCCCAAGGCCCCACCTCCAGGGGCAAAAGTCCTGTGGCATGTTATGTCTACGTCTAGTCACGTCTAGTTCCTGCTTGGATTATCATGAAGGACATGACATAAACAGATCTGACATGACCTGAAGAGAACTATGAGCACCCAGTAACATAAACGATAGGAATTTAAAGTTATTATAAGAGAAAGTAGTCCAGAACATTATTACATCTCTCTGACACGGGCCTCAGGTGAACACTTAGTTTAAGACGGACTGTTTTATGAAATAATAACTTATGTATTAGAGATAGTTCAGACTTGGGACGACAGTTAAACCTTTTTGCTAACACAGATTACTGCTCACACTCTCTCTGTTCTTCACCGGTGATGTTATATTTACAATACCCTTTTTCCCGTTTTTTGGAAAGAGTAAAGCTCAGCCTCAGACACAGACTTGTTTTTGTTGTGTACTTGTTAAGCCCCGCACGGAGTTAACGACTCGGCCCGGGACCGGTCTGTGCAGCAGGACAGACACACAGTGAGCGAGTGAACAGGGTTATGGTCAGGGCCTGGCGATGCTGTTATTATAATAATAATAATAATAATAATAATTAATTCATTTATTTGATTGGGACAGTGCATGGTAATGAACACACATGAGACACAGCCACAGATTGTCCCAACATTCCCACACATTCACACACCAGTGCTACGGACACTGGAGGCAATGAGGGTTAAGTGTCTTGCCCAAGGACACTACAATAGTATGAACTGTCGGGAGAGCAGGAATCAAACTGCCAATCATGTAGAACAACCCCTTTACCACAGAGACACTGATTTCTGTTTTTTTTTTCCAGATCACCAGTTCGGCCGACTCTGAGGCTGTCACGTTTCAGAAACTGGTCAAAGGACATGCCTACTCTGTGACAGGTGTAGCTCAGGTAAGACCCCTCTGACACATTCACTAGGTGTGTCTAAACCTGAATCTGACCTGACCCTTGCGTATCCTCTCTCAGGTGGACTACAGAGGGTCTGTTGAGCGTCTGATCCGGATCAGAAACCCCTGGGGTCAGGTGGAATGGACCGGGGACTGGAGCGACAAGTGAGTCCCATGACCTCACACACTGACCAATCACAGTCCATCCTCTGAGTGTCTTTAACCTGTGTGTGTTCAGCTCGATGCAGTGGCGCTACATCAGCGACGAGAACCGAGAGAGACTGTCTCATAAATCTGAGGATGGAGAGTTCTGGTACAAACACATCTTTTATTTAGCTAAAAAACACTCAGAAAACAATGATCAGCTCTCCTTTTCTTACTCTTCTATTTCTTTTTAATTTTAGTGTTTTCAGTTGTTTTTATTGTCTTTAAACTTCTCCGCATTTTTTTTTATTTATTTCTCATTTTAGCTTACATTTTTATTAAAATAAATTGTTCTGTAACTTTGCAGCTGATCTCATTTACTGACTTTCATTTATAAATGTATTCTTGGGCTCTGCACATACATGCATTAAAACCAACAGCAGTGAGCTCTGCGTTCTCAGAAGAACACACTGATGGTTGTTAGAGTCAGAACGGAGTTGGGTAAGGCAGTGTTTCAGTAGCTGCCCCTGTGCATGGAATGAACTGTAAAAGGACCTAAATCTATCTGAACTTGTGACTTTAGGAGAATTTAAATCTTTATGGACAGGACTTCTGGGGCAGCCAGGCGGCCGGAGGGAGTCTGGTTTAGGGACCACAAGATCTCGTCTCTGCTTTTTGCAGATGATGTTGTTGGCTCCATCAGACCAGGACCTTCAGCTGCACTGGGACAGTTTGAAGCCGAGTGTGAAGCGGCTGGGATGAGGATCAGCACCTCCAAGTCTGAGACCATGGTTCTCAGTCGGAAAAATGTGGCTTGTCCCCTTCAGGTTGGTGGAGAGCTCCTGCCTCAAGTGGAGGAGTTTAAGTATCTTGAGGTCTTGTTCACGAGTGAGGTAAGGAAGGAGCGTGAGGTTGACAGACGGATCGGGGCAGCTTCTGCAGTAATGCGGTCGATGTACCGGTCTGTCGTGGTGAAGAAGGAGCTGAGCTGTAAGGCAAAGCTCTCGATTTACCGGTCAATCTACGTTCCTACTCTCACCTATGGTCATGAGCTTTGGGTCATGACTGAAAAAACAAGATCCCGGATACAAGCGGCTGAAATGATCTTTCTCCGCAGAGTGGCGGGGCGCTCCCTTAGAGATAGGGTGAAGAGCTCGGTCACACGGGAGGAGCTCAAAGTAGAGCCGCTGCTCCTCCACATCGAGAGGAGCCAGCTGAGGTGGCTCAGGCATCTGTTTCGGATGCCTCCTGGACGCATCCCTAGTGAGGTGTTTCGGGCATGTTCCACCGGGAGGAGACCCCGGGGAAGACCTAGGACACGCTGGAGGGACTATGTCTCTCGGCTGGCCTGGGAACGCCTTAGTATCCACGCAGATGAGATGGAGGAAGTGTCTGGAGAGTGGGAAGTCTGGGCGTCTCTGCTTAGACTGTTGCCCCTGCGACCCAGCCCCGAATAAGCGGTAGAAGATGGATGGATGGATGGATAAAAACACAATGAGTTGAATCTTTTTGCGTAAGGAGTGCGATTTAGGTGGTCATGCCTTTCACCCCACATGGCGGACTTCCTGTTGAGTTTAGGCTGTGGCTGTCAGACTTTTCTGTTTGCCCTGAGGTGTCCTATGGATGTACCAAGTTTTGTATTTCTATATTGGAAAAAATTTACTTTAGGCCCAATGTATTTTGACTTTTCTAGGGGTCGCCACTGAGTAATTTTTCAATTTTTTTTCCCGGGGACCTTGAATTTTGGGACCAATAAAAATAACTTTTTGCGCATGTTTCCTGGGTCAAATTGAGGATCATTTTGGAGAAAAATTATAAGAAGAAGACTAAAAAAATAAATGAAACTCAAGCAAAAACAATAGGCCCTCCTCATCATCACCGGCTCGGGCCTAATAATAATAATAACAATAACAATAATAATAATAATTATTATTATTATTATTATTATTAATTCCTTGTTCTCCACAAGATTCTCAGACTTTACCAGGTTACACTCAGAAACAAAAACAGTCAGAGCCACATCTAGTGGTCACAGTCCAACCTGTCAACTCCAGACCTTGTCCAGACATGGTTTAACCCTGTTTTTTTGTCTGCAGGATGTCGTTCAAGGACTTCCTGAAGAACTATTCTCGAGTGGAGATCTGTAACTTGACGCCTGATGCTCTCAGCGACGACTCTGTTTCTAAATGGGCTTTGTCTAAGTTCGAGGGAAACTGGAGACAAGGCTCAACGGCCGGGGGCTGCCGCAACTTCACAGGTCTGGACATGGACCTGTTCTGGACCTGGACTGGAGTAAACACCTATTTTCTAACCAATACAAGCTGGGCTAATAATATTCACAAACTGACTCGACCTTTGACCCTTGGACTGTTCTCCGACACACAAATTTTAACAAACGAGCTCAAAGCAGTGTTTTACTGCAGCAGCTTCAACACTGAACAATAAAAGTCAGGTATAAGACTATGTGGCTCTAGATCGTCTTTTATAAACTATGGTTTGTGCAGATATTTATGGAAGAACTAAAGTTTGATGCAGAGTCACTTCAAACTCATCACAATCTCATGACAGACTCCTCACAGACTCCTCACAAACTCGCGACAGACTCCTCACAAACTCGCGACAGACTCCTCACAGACTCGCGACAGACTCCTCACAGACTCGCGACAGACTCCTCACAAACTCGCGACAGACTCCTCACAGACTCCTCACAGACTCCTCACAAACTCGCGACAGACTCCTCACAAACTCCTCACAGACTCCTCACAAACTCGCGACAGACTCCTCACAAACTCGCGACAGACTCCTCACAGACTCCTCACAAACTCGCGACAGACTCCTCACAGACTCCTCACAGACTCGCGACAGACTCCTCACAAACTCCTCACAGACTCCTCACAGACTCGCGACAGACTCCTCACAAACTCGCGACAGACTCCTCACAGACTCCTCACAGACTCCTCACAAACTCGCGACAGACTCCTCACAAACTCCTCACAGACTCCTCACAAACTCGCGACAGACTCCTCACAGACTCCTCACAGACTCCTCACAAACTCGCGACAGACTCCTCACAAACTCGCGACAGACTCCTCACAAACTCGCGACAGACTCCTCACAAACTCGCGACAGACTCCTCACAAACTCGCGACAGACTCCTCACAAACTCGCGACAGACTCCTCACAAACTCCTCACAGACTCCTCACAAACTCGCGACAGACTCCTCACAAACTCGCGACAGACTCCTCACAAACTCGCGACAGACTCCTCACAAACTCCTCACAGACTCCTCACAAACTCGCGACAGACTCCTCACAAACTCGCGACAGACTCCTCACAAACTCGCGACAGACTCCTCACAAACTCCTCACAGACTCCTCACAAACTCGCGACAGACTCCTCACAGACTCCTCACAGACTCCTCACAAACTCGCGACAGACTCCTCACAAACTCGCGACAGACTCCTCACAAACTCGCGACAGACTCTCACAAACTCCTCACAGACTCCTCACAAACTCGCGACAGACTCCTCACAGACTCCTCACAGACTCCTCACAAACTCGCGACAGACTCCTCACAAACTCGCGACAGACTTCTCACAAACTCGCGACAGACTCCTCACAGACTCGCGACAGACTCCTCACAGACTCCTCACAAACTCGCGACAGACTCCTCACAAACTCGCGACAGACTCCTCACAAACTCGCGACAGACTCCTCACAAACTCGCGACAGACTCCTCACAAACTCGCGACAGACTCCTCACAAACTCGCGACAGACTCCTCACAAACTCCTCACAGACTCCTCACAAACTCGCGACAGACTCCTCACAAACTCGCGACAGACTCCTCACAGACTCCTCACAAACTCGCGACAGACTCCTCACAAACTCCTCACAGACTCCTCACAGACTCGCGACAGACTCCTCACAAACTCGCGACAGACTCCTCACAGACTCCTCACAGACTCCTCACAAACTCGCGACAGACTCCTCACAAACTCCTCACAGACTCCTCACAAACTCGCGACAGACTCCTCACAGACTCCTCACAGACTCCTCACAGACTCCTCACAGACTCCTCACAAACTCGCGACAGACTCCTCACAAACTCGCGACAGACTCCTCACAAACTCGCGACAGACTCCTCACAAACTCGCGACAGACTCCTCACAAACTCGCGACAGACTCCTCACAAACTCGCGACAGACTCCTCACAAACTCGCGACAGACTCCTCACAGACTCGCGACAGACTCCTCACAGACTCGCGACAGACTCCTCACAGACTCGCGACAGACTCCTCACAAACTCGCGACAGACTCCTCACAGACTCGCGACAGACTCCTCACAGACTCGCGACAGACTCCTCACAAACTCGCGACAGACTCCTCACAGACTCGCGACAGACTCCTCACAGACTCGCGACAGACTCCTCACAGACTCGCGACAGACTCCTCACAGACTCGCGACAGACTCCTCACAAACTCGCGACAGACTCCTCACAGACTCGCGACAGACTCCTCACAAACTCGCGACAGACTCCTCACAAACTCGCGACAGACTCCTCACAAACTCGCGACAGACTCCTCACAAACTCGCGACAGACTCCTCACAAACTCGCGACAGACTCCTCACAAACTCGCGACAGACTCCTCACAAACTCGCGACAGACTCCTCACAAACTCGCGACAGACTCCTCACAAACTCGCGACAGACTCCTCACAGACTCCTCACAAACTCCTCACAAACTCGCGACAGACTCCTCACAGACTCCTCACAGACTCGCGACAGACTCCTCACAGACTCGCGACAGACTCCTCACAAACTTGCGACAGACTCCTCACAGACTCCTCACAGACTCCTCACAAACTCGCGACAGACTCCTCACAAACTCGCGACAGACTCCTCACAAACTCGCGACAGACTCCTCACAAACTCGCGACAGACTCCTCACAGACTCCTCACAGACTCCTCACAAACTCGCGACAGACTCCTCACAAACTCGCGACAGACTCCTCACAAACTCGCGACAGACTCCTCACAAACTCGCGACAGACTCCTCACAAACTCGCGACAGACTCCTCACAGACTCCTCACAGACTCCTCACAGACTCCTCACAAACTCGCGACAGACTTCTCATTGACTCGCGACAGACTCCTCACAGACTCGCGACAGACTCCTCACAAACTCGCGACAGACTCCTCACAAACTCGCGACAGACTCCTCACAAACTCGCGACAGACTCCTCACAAACTCGCGACAGACTCCTCACAAACTCGCGACAGACTCCTCACAGACTCGTGACAGACTCCTCACAAACTCGCGACAGACTCCTCACAGACTCGCGACAGACTCCTCACAAACTCCTCACAGACTCCTCACAGACTCGCGACAGACTCCTCACAGACTCCTCACAGACTCCTCACAAACTCGCGACAGACTCCTCACAGACTCCTCACAAACTCGCGACAGACTCCTCACAAACTCCTCACAGACTCCTCACAAACTCGCGACAGACTCCTCACAAACTCGCGACAGACTCCTCACAAACTCGCGACAGACTCCTCACAAACTCGCGACAGACTCCTCACAAACTCGCGACAGACTCCTCACAAACTTGCGACAGACTCCTCACAGACTCCTCACAGACTCCTCACAAACTCGCGACAGACTCCTCACAAACTCGCGACAGACTCCTCACAAACTCGCGACAGACTCCTCACAAACTCGCGACAGACTCCTCACAAACTCGCGACAGACTCCTCACAAACTCGCGACAGACTCCTCACAGACTCCTCACAGACTCCTCACAAACTCGCGACAGACTCCTCACAAACTCCTCACAGACTCCTCACAAACTCGCGACAGACTCCTCACAAACTCGCGACAGACTCCTCACAGACTCCTCACAAACTCGCGACAGACTCCTCACAAACTCCTCACAGACTCCTCACAGACTCGCGACAGACTCCTCACAGACTCGCGACAGACTCCTCACAAACTCGCGACAGACTCCTCACAAACTCGCGACAGACTCCTCACAAACTCGCGACAGACTCCTCACAAACTCGCGACAGACTCCTCACAAACTCGCGACAGACTCCTCACAAACTCGCGACAGACTCCTCACAGACTCCTCACAAACTCCTCACAAACTCGCGACAGACTCCTCACAGACTCCTCACAGACTCGCGACAGACTCCTCACAGACTCGCGACAGACTCCTCACAAACTCCTCACAGACTCCTCACAAACTCGCGACAGACTCCTCACAAACTCGCGACAGACTCCTCACAAACTCGCGACAGACTCCTCACAGACTCCTCACAGACTCCTCACAAACTCGCGACAGACTCCTCACAGACTCCTCACAGACTCCTCACAAACTCGCGACAGACTCCTCACAAACTCGCGACAGACTCCTCACAAACTCGCGACAGACTCCTCACAAACTCGCGACAGACTCCTCACAAACTCGCGACAGACTCCTCACAAACTCGCGACAGACTCTCACAAACTCGCGACAGACTCCTCACAGACTCCTCACAGACTCCTCACAAACTCGCGACAGACTCCTCACAGACTCCTCACAGACTCCTCACAAACTCGCGACAGACTCCTCACAAACTCGCGACAGACTCCTCACAAACTCGCGACAGACTCCTCACAAACTCGCGACAGACTCCTCACAAACTCGC
The DNA here is from genome assembly GCA_024349245.1 of Neodontobutis hainanensis. Lineage (NCBI taxonomy): Eukaryota > Metazoa > Chordata > Actinopteri > Gobiiformes > Odontobutidae > Neodontobutis > Neodontobutis hainanensis. The sequence continues at coordinate 25,699 of JALDNG010001976.1, read as the reverse complement.
GACAGACTCCTCACAGACTCCTCACAGACTCCTCACAGACTCCTCACAGACTCCTCACAGACTCCTCACAAACTCGCGACAGACTCCTCACAAACTCGCGACAGACTCCTCACAAACTCGCGACAGACTCCTCACAAACTCGCGACAGACTCCTCACAGACTCCTCACAGACTCCTCACAGACTCCTCACAAACTCGCGACAGACTCCTCACAGACTCCTCACAAACTCGCGACAGACTTCTCATTGACTCGCGACAGACTCCTCACAGACTCGCGACAGACTCCTCACAAACTCGCGACAGACTCCTCACAAACTCGCGACAGACTCCTCACAAACTCGCGACAGACTCCTCACAAACTCGCGACAGACTCCTCACAAACTCGCGACAGACTCCTCACAGACTCGCGACAGACTCCTCACAAACTCGCGACAGACTCCTCACAAACTCGCGACAGACTCCTCACAAACTCGCGACAGACTCCTCACAAACTCGCGACAGACTCCTCACAAACTCGCGACAGACTCCTCACAAACTCGCGACAGACTCCTCACAAACTCGCGACAGACTCCTCACAAACTCCTCACAGACTCCTCACAAACTCGCGACAGACTCCTCACAAACTCGCGACAGACTCCTCACAAACTCCTCACAGACTCCTCACAAACTCGCGACAGACTCCTCACAAACTCCTCACAGACTCCTCACAAACTCGCGACAGACTCCTCACAGACTCCTCACAGACTCCTCACAGACTCCTCACAAACTCGCGACAGACTCCTCACAAACTCGCGACAGACTCCTCACAAACTCACGACAGACTCCTCACAAACTCATGACAGACAACACAAAGTCATCACAAACTAAAAAGAAAATCATGACAGACTCCTCACAGACTCCTCACAAACTCGCGACAGACTCCTCACAAACTCACGACAGACTCCTCACAAACTCATGACAGACAACACAAAGTCATCACAAACTAAAAACAAAATCATGACAGACTCCTCATAGACTCGTCACACTGAGATTGACTTCAGTCGGACGTTTTTGGAAAATTGGTTGCGCAATTAATTGTGGAAGGCCGTTAAGCTTTTAGGCCGAATCAACCCTAATCACTATAGTGCACTATTTGGGATGTCTCTAGTCTGTCTCTGGTTTAGTTCTGGTCTGTCTCTGGTTTCGTCCTGGTCTGTCTCTGGTTTAGTCCTGGTCTGTCTTAGATTGTACATTTTATTCATGCACTTGCACTATTTAAATAAACACTAAAATCTTTCTCAAGGCAGATGACATGCTCAACCTCAGCAGCTTGATGGTTATATGTCTGTCCCCATCCCCATATCCCCATATGGATGGGGATCCCCCATCCCCATATGTCTGCTATGTTTGTAAAATGCCTCATTTCATTTCCTGAAGATCTAGATGGCGGCGCGAGGAAATCGCGAGGCCCAGGGTCTCTCCTAAACTGCATTTTGTTGTCTTGTATTTGTACATGTGTAATGACAATAAATTGAATCAAATCAAAATCAATAAGTAAATATTTGCATAATTTGTAATTGATTTATTCTTTGAATCTTTAATATTAATGGTTTGTTCCTGGTCCCTCTCTGGTTTAGTCCTGGTTTGTCTCTAGTTTGTCCCTGGTCTGTCTTTGGTCTGTCTCCGGTCCCTCTCTGGTCTAACCCTAGTCTGTCTCTGGTCCCTCTCTTTTCTGTCTCTGGTTTAGTCCTGGTTTGTCTCTGGTCTGTCTCTGATTTAGTCCTGGTCTGTCTCTGTTTTAGTCCTGGTTTGTCTCTGGTTTAGTCCTGGTCTATCACTGGTATGTCTCTGGTTTAGTCCTGGTTTGTCTCTGGTCTGTCTCTGTTTTAGTCCTGGTTTGTCTCTGGTTTAGTCCTGGTCTATCACTGGTCTGTCTCTGGTTTAGTCCTGGTTTGTCTCTGGTCTGTCTCTGTTTTAGTCCTGGTCAGTCTCTGGTTTACTCCTGGTCCCTCTCTTGTTTGTCTCTTGTCTCTTTCTGGTTTGTCTCTGGTCTGTCTCTGGTTTAGTCCTGGTTTGTCTCTAGTTTGTCCCTGGTCTGTCTTTGGTCTGTCTCCGGTCCCTCTCTGGTCTAACCCTAGTCTGTCTCTGGTCCCTCTATTTTCTGTCTCTGTTTTAGTCCTGGTCCCTCTCTTGTTTGTCTTTTGTCTTTTTCTGGTTTGTCTCTGGTCTATCGCTTGTCTGTCTCTGGTCTAAATCTGGTCTAACCCTGGTTCTGTTTCAGATACGTTCTGGACCAACCCTCAGTTTGTGATCCGTTTGGACGAGGAGGACGATGACCCTGACGACGGAGAGAACGGCTGCAGCTTTGTGGTGGGACTCATCCAGAAAAACAGACGTAAGATGAGAAAAATGGGAGAGGACATGCACACCATCGGGTTTGCCATCTACGAGGTCAGTCTAGATCTGAACCAGGCCGGAACCAGGTCTAAACCGTGACTATAACAGTTTTTAATGTGTTCTTTCTCTGTGTTGCAGGTTCCTAAAGAGGTACGACCCACAGCCGCGGTCTGCTCCAAAAGTGAAGTTACTCTATTGTCTCCTTCTCTTTCTTAACCTATGTCTGCAGTTTTCTGGACAGAGGAACATCCACCTGAACCGCAGTTTCTTCCAATGTCACGCGTCAGCTGCTCGCTCTGAGACCTTCATAAACCTGAGGGAGGTCTGCAGTCGCTTCGTCCTGCCTCCAGGAGAATATCTGATTGTCCCGTCTACCTTTGAGCCGCACCTGAACGGAGACTTCTGTGTCAGAGTCTTCAGTGAGAAGCAGGCCGACTTCCAGTGAGTCTCTGTTTCAGAGTCCGACCTCTGTCTCCTCTATGTCGTCTTTCTGTCCTCTATCTGTCCTCTGTTTCCTCTCCGTTTCCTCTCTGTCCCCTCTCTGTTTCCTCTCTGTTTCTTCTCTCTGTTTCCTCTCTGTTTCCTCTCTGTCCCCTCTCTGTTTCCTCTCTGTTTCTTCTCTCTGTCCTCTCTCTGTTTCCTCTCCGTTTCCTCTCTGTCCCCTCTGTTTCCTCTCTGTTTCCTCTCTGTTTCCTCTCTGTTTCCTCTCTGTCCCCTCTCTGTTTCCTCTCTGTTTCTTCTCTCTGTCCTCTCTCTGTCCCCTCTCTGTTTCCTCGCTGTTTCCTCTCTGTTTCCTGTCTGTCCCCTCTCTGTTTCCTCTCTGTCCCCTCTCTGTTTCCTCTCCGTCCCCTCTCTGTTTCCTCTCTGTTTCCTCTCTGTCCCCTCTCTGTTTCCTCTCTGTTTCTTCTCTCTGTCCTCTCTCTGTCCTCTCTCTGTTTCCTCTCTGTTTCTTCTCTCTGTCCTCTCTCTGTCCCCTCTCTGTTTCCTCGCTGTTTCCTCTCTGTTTCCTCTCTGTTTCCTCTCTGTTTCCTCTCTGTCCCCTCTCTGTTTCCTCTCTGTTTCCTCTCTGTCCCCTCTCTGTTTCCTCTCCGTCCCCTCTCCGTCCCCTCTCTGTTTCCTCTCTGTTTCCTCTCTGTTTCCTCTCTGTTTCCCCTCTGTTTCCTCTCCGTCTCCCCCCCTGTTTCCTCTCTGTTTCCTCTCTCTGTCCTCTCTCTGTTTCCTCTCTGTTTCCTCTCCGTCCCCCCCTCTGTTTCCTCTCTGTTTCCTCTCTCTGTCCTCTCTCTGTTTCCTCTCTCTGTCCTCTCTCTGTTTCCTCTCTGTCCCCTCTCTGTTTCCTCTCTGTCCCCTCTGTTTCCTCTCCGTCCCCCTCTGTTTCCTCTCTGTTTCCTCTCTGTTTCCTCTCTGTCCCCTCTCTGTTTCCTCTCTGTTTCCTCTCTGTTTCCCCTCTGTTTCCTCTCTGTCCTCTCTGTTTCCTCTCTGTTTCCTCTCTGTCCCCTCTCTGTTTCCTCTCCGTCCCCTCTCCGTCCCCTCTCTGTTTCCTCTCTGTTTCCTCTCTGTTTCCTCTCTGTTTCCTCTCCGTCTCCCCTGTTTCCTCTCTGTTTCCTCTCTCTGTCCTCTCTCTGTCCTCTCTGTTTCCTCTCCGTCCCCCCTCTGTTTCCTCTCTGTTTCCTCTCTCTGTCCTCTCTCTGTTTCCTCTCTCTGTCCTCTCTCTGTTTCCTCTCTGTCCCCTCTCTGTTTCTCTCTGTCCTCTCTGTCCCCTCTGTTTCCTCTCCGTCCCCCTCTGTTTCCTCTCTGTTTCCTCTCTGTTTCCTCTCTGTCCCCTCTGTTTCCTCTCTGTTTCCTCTCTGTTTCCCCTCTGTTTCCTCTCCGTCCCCCCCTCTGTTTCCTCTCTGTTTCCTCTCTGTTTCCTCTCTGTCCCCTCTCTGTTTCCTCTCTGTTTCCTCTCTGTCCCCTCTCTGTTTCCTCTCCGTCCCCTCTCCGTCCCCTCTCTGTTTCCTCTCTGTCCCCTCTCTGTTTCCTCTCTGTCCCCTCTGTTTCCTCTCTGTTTCCTCTCTCTTTCCTCTCTGTTTCCTCTCTCTGTCCTCTCTCTGTTTCCTCTCTGTTTCCTCTCTGTTTCCTCTCTGTTTCCTCTCCGTCCCCCCCTCTGTTTCCTCTCTGTTTCTTCTCTCTGTCCTCTCTCTGTCCCCTCTCTGTTTCCTCTCTGTCCCCTCTGTTTCTTCTCTCTGTCCCCTCTCTGTTTCCTCTCTGTTTCTTCTCTCTGTCCTCTCTCTGTCCTCTCTCTGTTTCCTCTCTGTTTCCTCTCTGTTTCCTCTCTCTGTTTCCTCTCCGTCCCCCTCTGTTTCCTCTCTGTTTCCTCTCCGTCCCCCTCTGTTTCCTCTCTGTTTCCTCTCTGTTTCCTCTCTGTTTCCTCTCTGTCCCCTCTGTTTCCTCTCTGCCCCCTCTCTGTCCTGTAGTACTCTTTATTAAATAATAAAGTGCTGTTGTTGTTTTACAGAGAACTGGACGACCCCGTGGAGAGCCGAGTAGAGAAGGTCAGGAACACTCAGTCCCACTTCAGTTTGACCTCAGTTTGACATCTCCCTTTTCTCTCCTCTCTCTGTCTTTTTTCTGTCACCTTCATGTCTCCTCTCTGTCTTCTAGCTATCCTCTCTCTAAGACCCACATCAGTTTGACACCACATTCAGTCTGAACTCATGTTTACTTCAGTCTGACCTCAGGTTAACCTCAGTATTACTTCAGTCTGACCTCAGGTTAACCTCAGTATTACTTCAGTCTGACCTCAGGTTTACCTCAGTATTACTTCAGTCTGACCTCAGTATTACTTCAGTCTGACCTCAGGTTAACCTCAGTATTACTTCAGTCTGACCTCAGGTTTACCTCAGTATTACTTCAGTCTGACCTCAGTATTACTTCAGTCTGACCTCAGGTTTACCTCAGTATTACTTCAGTCTGACCTCAGGTTTACCTCAGTATTACTTCAGTCTGACCTCAGTATTACTTCAGTCTGACCTCAGTATTACTTCAGTCTGACCTCAGGTTTACCTCAGTATTACTTCAGTCTGACCTCAGGTTTACCTCTGTCTGACCTCAGGTTTACCTCAGTCTGACCTCAGGTTTACCTCAGTATTACTTCAGTCTGACCTCATGTTTACTTCAGTCTGACCTCAGGTTAACCTCAGTATTACTTCAGTCTGACCTCAGGTTTACCTCAGTATTACTTCAGTCTGACCTCATGTTTACCTCAGTATTACTTCAGTCTGACCTCACGTTTACTTCAGTCTGACCTCAGGTTAACCTCAGTATTACTTCAGTCTGACCTCATGTTTACTTCAGTCTGACCTCATGTTTACTTCAGTCTGACCTCATGTTTACTTCAGTCTGACCTCATGTTTACTTCAGTCTGACCTCAGGTTTACCTCAGTATTACTTCAGTCTGACCTCAGGTTAACCTCAGTATTACTTCAGTCTGACCTCATGTTTACTTCAGTCTGACCTCAGGTTAACCTCAGTATTACTTCAGTCTGACCTCATGTTTACCTCAGTCTGACCTCAGGTTAACCTCAGTATTACTTCAGTCTGACCTCATGTTTACTTCAGTCTGACCTCAGGTTAACCTCAGTATTACTTCAGTCTGACCTCAGGTTTACTTCAGTCTGACCTCAGATTTACTTCAGTCTGACCTCAGCTTGAACTCAGTCTGAACTCAGTCTGACCTTAGCTTGACCTCAGGTTTACTTCAGTCTGAACTCAGCTTGAACTCAGTCTGACCTCAGCTTGACCTCAGTCTGACCTTAGCTTGACCTCAGTCTGACCTCAGGTTGAACTCAGTCTGACCTCAGCTTGAACTCAGTCTGAACTCAGTCTGACCTTAGCTTGACCTCAGCCTGACCTCAGGTTGAACTCAGTCTGACCTCAGCTTGACCTCAGGTTTACTTCAGTCTGAACTCAGCTTGAACTCAGTCTGACCTCAGCTTGACCTCAGTCTGACCTTAGCTTGACCTCAGTCTGACCTCAGGTTGAACTCAGTCTGAACTCAGGTTTACCTCAGTATTACTTCAGTCTGACCTCAGGTTAACCTCAGTATTACTTCAGTCTGACCTCAGGTTAACCTCAGTATTACTTCAGTCTGACCTCAGGTTGAACTCAGTCTGAACTCAGGTTTACCTCAGTATTACTTCAGTCTGACCTCAGGTTAACCTCAGTATTACTTCAGTCTGACCTCAGGTTTATACGGTGGCCGAGACAGCTCAACACGCTGCAAATGAAGAAAGCACCAGCAAATAAAGAAAACATCTTCATCAGTTTGACAACACGCGCGTTGCAAAAGTTCACGACACATGCAAATACAAAAACGCGCTGCAAATTCAAAAACGCGCTGCAAATCCTCACAACACATGCAAATACAAAAACGCGCTGCAAATACAAAAACGCGCTGCAAATAACACAGACCACAACGGAAATGTTTTAAGGGGACTCATTTGAGTGACGAACAATATATTTAGGCCAATATATTTACAACAATATATTTATCCAAACGACTAAGCAATTATACGATCATGATCTAAAAGTAAAAAAAAAAACTCACCTTTCAGGTCAGTGACAACAACACTAACAACAACGCGACAGGCGAGCAAACAATAAGCAGGTCCCATTAGGGGTTCGTCACTCAAAGGAGTCCCCTTAAAACATTTCCGTTGTGGTCTGTGTTATTTGCAGCGCGTTTTTGTATTTGTATGTGTTGTGAGGATTTGCAGCGCATTTTTGAATTTGCAGCGCGTTTTGGTATTTGCATGTGTTGTGAGGATTTGCAACGCGTTTTGGTATTTGCAGCGCGTTTTTGTATTTGTATGTGTTGTGAACTTTTGCAGCACGCGTGTTGTGAAACTGATGAAGATGTTTTCTTTATTTGCTGGTGCTTTCTTCATTTGCAGCGTGTTGAGCTGTCTCGGCCACCGTAGGTTTACCTTAGTATTACTTCAGTCTGACCTCATGTTTACTTCAGTCTGACCTCAGGTTAACCTCAGTATTACTTCAGTCTGACCTCATGTTTACTTCAGTCTGACCTCAGGTTAACCTCAGTATTACTTCAGTCTGACCTCATGTTTACTTCAGTCTGACCTCATGTTTACTTCAGTCTGACCTCAGGTTTACTTCAGTCTGAACTCAGGTTAACCTCAGTATTACTTCAGTATGACCTCATGTTTACTTCAGTCTGACCTCATGTTTACTTCAGTCTGACCTCAGGTTTACTTCAGTCTGACCTCAGGTTAACCTCAGTATTACTTCAGTCTGACCTCATGTTTACTTCAGTCTGACCTCAGGTTAACCTCAGTATTACTTCAGTCTGACCTCAGGTTTACTTCAGTCTGACCTCAGGTTAACCTCAGTATTACTTCAGTCTGAACTTAAGTTAACCTCAGTATTACTTCAGTCTGACCTCAGGTTTACTTCAGTCTGACCTCAGGTTAACCTCAGTATTACTTCAGTCTGACCTCAGGTTTACTTCAGTCTGACCTCAGGTTAACCTCAGTATTACTTCAGTCTGACCTCAGGTTTACTTCAGTCTGACCTCAGGTTAACCTCAGTATTACTTCAGTCTGAACTTAGGTTAACCTCAGTATTACTTCAGTCTGACCTCAGGTTTACCTCAGTATTACTTCAGTCTGACCTCAGGTTGAACTCAGTCTGACCTCATGTTTACTTCAGTCTGACCTCAGGTTAACCTCAGTATTACTTCAGTCTGACCTCAGGTTAACCTCAGTATTACTTCAGTCTGACCTCAGGTTGAACTCAGTATTACTTCAGTCTGACCTCATGTTTACTTCAGTCTGACCTCAGCTTGACCTCAGCCTGACCTCAGCTTGACCTCAGTCTGACCTCAGGTTGAACTCAGTCTGACCTCAGCTTGACCTCAGGTTTACCTCAGTCAGAACTCAGCTTGAACTCAGTCTGACCTCAGCTTGACCTCAGTCTGACCTCAGCTTTACCTCAGTCCGATCTCAGTCTGAGGCAGTACATCTTCTGAATAATAACCCTCTGTGTTTGTCCCAGATCCAGATTGATGAGAATGACGTGGACGAGCGTTTCCGGAGCCTGTTCAGTCAGCTGGCAGGAGCGGTCAGTCTGATTATTTACCCATCATGCATCAGTAAAAGCTCTGTCCTGATGGTGTGTCTCTCTGCAGGACTGTGAGATCAGTGCCTTCGAGCTGCAGAGGATCCTCAACAGAGTCGTGACCAAACGTGAGTTTGTTCTCAGTAAACTCACTTTGGCTTGGGTTTATTTTCCCATCTTTAGTAATTTTACAGGAGCAATATTTTCTACAGGTGCCTTTCATACAAAGCTGGACATAATGTTTATCCTTGTCTTATATCAACTACACTGTGTGCACAATTATTAGGCAAGTTGTATTTTTGAGTGTTAACATAATAGCAGTACAATGTGACAAACCAGAATAATCCAGGTTTTTAGTATATTTTTTATTGCTAAATGGAAAAAACAAGTTTTAGTAGGTGCAGTAGGTTCTCAGAAAACCAATCAAGACCCAGCATTCATGATGTGCATGCTCTCAAGGCTCTGCAATTGAGCAATAAGTTGAAAGGGGTGTGTTTAAAAAAATAGCAGTGGGGCATTCAATCACTGAGGTCATCAAATTAGTGAAAAGACAGGTGTGAGTCAGGTGGCCCCTATTTAAGGATGAAGCCAGCACTTGTTGAACATGCTTTTGAAAGTCTGAGGAAAATGGGTCGTTTAAGACATTGATCAGAAGAACAGCGTACTTTGATTAAAAAGTCGACTGGAGAGGGGAAAACCTATAAAGAGGTGCAAAACATTATAGGCTGTTCAGATAAAATTATCTCAAATGCCTTAAAATGGAGCGCAACACCAGAGAGACTGAGAAGAAAACGGAAGACAACCATCAAACTGGGTCGAAGAATAACCAGAACGTTAAAGGCTCAGCTCCAGGAACAAAGACAGTCTGGAGACCTGTAAGTACTGTGACAGTTAGAAGGGGTTTGTGTAAAGCTAATATATTTTCAAGAATACCCCGCAAAGTCTAAAGAGAAATGGAGCAACATTTTTTGACTGATGAGAGTGAAACTGTTCTTTTTGGGGCCAAGGGCCCAGACAGTTTGTGAGACGACCTCCAACTCTGAATTGAAGCCACAGTGAAGACAGTGAAGACAGTGAAGACAGTGAAGACAGTGAAGACAGTGAAGACAGTGAAGACAATAAAGCGAGAATCGTTCATATGGGCATGTTTCTCCTACTATGGTGTTGGGCCTATTTATCACATACCAGGATCATGGAACAGTTTGTATTTGTCAAAATACTTGAAGGGGTCATGTTGCCTTATGCTGAAGAGGACATGCTTGCAATGTTTGTTTTACGAGACAATGACCCCAAACACAGTAAACAAGCAAAGTCTTGGTTCCAAACCAACAAAAGTAATGTTATGGAGTGGACAGCCCAATCCACGGACCTTAATCCAATCAAGAAACTGTTTCTGAAGCAAGAAATGTAAATTAATTATGGAATATTGTTAAAGAATCATGGAGTGGAATAACAGCTGAGAGGTGCCACAAGTTGGTGCCACACAGTGAAGCAGTTTTTAAAAACTGTGGTCATACAACTAAATATCCATCCATCTATCCATCCATCCATCCATCTTCTACCGCTTATCTGGGGCCGGGTCGCGGGGGCAGCAGTCTAAGCAGAGAAGCCCAGACTTCCCTCTCCCCAGACACTTCCTCCAGCTCTTCCGGGGGGATACCGAGGCGTTCCCAGGCCAGCCGAGAGACATAGTCTCTCCAGCGTGTCCTAGGTCTTCCCCGAGGTCTCCTCCCAGTGGGACATGCCCGGAACACCTCCCTAGGGAGGCGTCCGGGAGGCATCCGAAACAGATGCCCGAGCCACCTCAGCTGGCTCCTCTCGATGTGAAGGAGCAGCGGCTCTACTTTGAGCTCCTCCCGAGTGACCGAGCTCTTCACCCTATCTCTAAGGGAGCGCCCCGCCACTCTGCGGAGAAAGCTCATTTCGGCCGCTTGTATCTGGGATCTTGTTCTTTCGGTCATGACCCAAAGCTCATGACCATAGGTGAGAGTAGGAACGTAGATTGACTGGTAAATCGAGAGCTTTGCCTTGACCGGTGACAAAGGGCAGCCCTGCCGGAGTCCAACATTCACCGGGAACAGGTCTGACTTACTGCCGGCAATGAACCAAGCTCCTGCTCCGGTCGTACAGGGACCGGAGAGCCCTTAGCAAAGGGCCCCGGACCCCTTACTCCCAGAGCACCCCCCACAGGGCACCATGAGGGACACAGT